>JAURVB010004639.1:0-17026 GCA_033002965.1 Piper betle
TAGTATTATTATTCATGATTAATTAATATTAACTAATTGTTTATTTATTTGTTTATTTATCGAATGATTATGTATTTATTTATTTAATTATTTATATATTTACTAACACAAGTATATGTGATTAGCCACATATTTATATAGTATAATGATATTATTATATTATGATTAGAGTGTTATTTATTTATAGGTACTTCTTACTTATCTATTTATTCATGAGTGTATTTACTTATGCGTTTATTATTTTATTATTTATTATTTTCTTTATTATGTCTTGATTTATGTGTTGGATGTTTTGCCGTAGGTTTATTCACACACCACGAGCATGCATTATATAGAGATGTTGGTGTTTTACTTAGCAGTGGGTTTCAGTGTAGGTTTCGGAGTCCGAACTAACAGTAGATGAGACATCATGCTTGGAGCGTGGACCACAGGTCCATTAGGACTATTCTCAGTTTTTATCACTATGTTCTATTGTTGATTTGATTTTTAGATTGCAGGGCGTGTTTAATGGTTATTTTATCGGACCTACTAAAGATAGGTCATTTAGATGTATTTTACTTCCATATTTAATAACCCTCGAAGATGAGATTCATCAAGTCTGATTTCAAAAACAAGTTCCAACACAAGTTGCCTTCGGGCCTATTATATAAATCCCTTTCCAGGCCTATATATGATTTTATTGAGTTTTTAATAGTATGAGAGATGGTGAAATCAACTCGCACATATTGCGAGCGATACATGTGCCAGTCAAAGCAGGCTTTGGATTAGTGAACGAGCTTTCTCGAGGGATAATAACAACTCTGCGTTTTAAGTTTCCTCACATCTGGTGAAACATGGAGGTTTACGGGTATTATTTAGGTCAAAGCGTGTCAAGACATGTGGTTTAAAAGGGTACTGAAGGCGACTAGTTGATATTACTTGACCATTGTGCTCATGGCCAGGAGTTATATGGAAGATGTAGAGGGCTTTATGATATACTAGTAGTCCCGAAGGACAGAGAAGAAAATGTGAAAATGTCAAGGTTGATGGCTCCTGATTAGTGACCTTTGAGAGTTCACATGAAGGATATGTATATTGTTTTCTTTCTCGTGGAATATTAGGTTTCATTTGTCAGTTTGTACTAGTTATTTTTCAGACCAGTAACACTCGTTACTGATGTTTTTCATATTATATATTTAGGTCTTGTGATCCTGTATTGGCTTTGATGGGAGGATAGATAAGCGCTACACACACTTGAACTCAGTGTAGTTATTTTCTTTTATACTTTTATTTATATTTGATGTGTTTTAGCATATATTTATTAATGTTTTCCATTCTTAAGACGTCAAGTAGGTTATTTTGATCTATATTATTATTTGAGTCTTATAGATTAGCAGCTTTAGATATGATTCGACTCAATCGTATTATTTCTGATTTGGATTTTTGGTGAACCGAATCGGGGTGTTATATTATGCTTGTGATGAGTGAGAGAGTGTGTGAGTATATCTTGTGTTATCTAGGGCGAGAGTGTGGTTCTTGTCGGTGTTGCAACATGCTATGGAACGTATAGTGGCTGTCCTTTGTATATAGCGTGTCATTATGCATGAAGGTTGGGATTTTCCCATAATTGTTGTGTGTGGGTTCCTTGTATTATTTTTTGTTGAGCTTGATCGAGTATTGGAAAGCTGATTGGTGCTTGCATCAGCAAGTTACAAGGCAAAAATTTGGGTTAAAATTTAGTCCTGTGACGGTGATGTAAGAGAAGGTACTTTACTCAAGTTGGTTGGTACTCAAATCTCTCCATGATTAATGCTATGGATGTGGTGGAGGCCATGCAAGAGAGATTGTCAAGGTTAGAAGCAGTTGTCGATACCCTTGACGATGATCTGGAGGAGACTCTGTTGGATATGATTACCAGCAAGCAAGGGGAGATGGAGTCTTTGCATGCTTCTGTGTCTGAGCGCATCGACCATTTACAAAGTGGGCTGAAAATGATAGAATCATTGGTAACTTCTTTGAAGGATGGTTTTGAGGCAGCAATGGTGGAGATCATTGTCCTCAAGCAGGTTGTTCTCAATCTCGTATCTACCTCTACTACAAGGGAGGAACTCGCAAGTGTTGGATGTTTGACATGAATATATACATGAATATAGAATTGTATCATATACTGTTATTTAAGGTTGGTCCAAATTCAATTGATCTATTAAAGTTAAGTATTTATGAACTATTAATATATGTGTGGAATTCAATGTGTAGATACTATTTTTGTAATTTCTCTTTTATGATAAATTAAATTGAATTATGAAAACTAAAGCTATAAATGGGGTTATGGTCCCGGAATTCATATGTAGTATTCGTTTTAGGACGCTTTTGCTATCTAATTTTATTTCTTGATGATTTAATCTGAAGAAGATTAAGGTTTTATATTGATGGTTTTATCATCTGTATAATTTGGTTTAAAGTTAAAGTTTTCAGTAAGTTATAAATAAAGTTTCCAACAAGCGGCATCAGAGCCAACTTCATTTTAGATCATTGAGGATTAGGTTGATTTGTGTTTGATTTATAGATTTATTTCCATATGACATCCAGATCTAAGAATTCAGAAAAGAAGGATCCCAAAATAATACTAGTTTGTAAGAGGAATAAATTCATAAGGTTTTCAACTCATCGAGAGTTTCCCAAAATTGAGTACTAATTATTGTTTCTAGGATATTTAATCTCAAATTAGGGTCTTCTTTTGGTAAAATATCAAGTGAGAAAAATAAAGTTACAAAAAGTTATAATTTTAGAAATTTCCAAATAAAGATATTTTATAACCTTTTCAGTTTTATAATATTTGGGATTATTAAATTCAAATTATGATTCAGTTATGATTAATATTTTAAAATTTATTAAAGACTACAATATGCTACCAAAGTAACCTTTTTTGTGGAAATTGATTTATTTTTTAATATTAAGACGATTGTGGGTATTTAATTCATGTAAATATCAATTATCCTAAAGGAAGGTTAATATTTGATAGAATTATATATTCATTTGTGGTAAATAATATGTGATAATTTTTAAGATTCCATGTGAATAATAAATCTGCCCAAAAGAAAGTTTATTATTTGATAGAATTTATTGTTTATATTTGATTACTGCACTAAGATTCAATTTTGGTAATAAATATTAAATAATTATCAAGCTTCTATGTGGATAATAAATTAACCCAAATGAAGGTTTATTATTTGATAAGATTTATTATCCATATTTGATTCCTGCACTAAGAGTGCCACTTACAAATTAATATTTCTGTCCAAAGACTAAATATTAATATTGTGCTAGATATCTAATGATGGGATTAACCATTGTTTGAATTATTAATCTTCTTATGTGCATGTTGTTTTGTTTGATTTTTGGTTAATCAATCTGCTTATATGATTTCTGCCAACATCAATTTGGTTCTAATGCTTAAAGATAATTTTAAGGATTAGAATGAGAGCATGATAATCATTCTCGACTGCATGAATCTTGACCTTGCGTTGAGGACTAAACAACCTTCTTCTCTTACAGACAAAAGTTCTATTGAGGAAAAGCGGGACATTGAGTTATCTTAGGACATTGAGTTCTACTAAGGTCAGAGCTATCTGAGGATTTACTCATGCATTTAGTTTTAATTTCTCTTCCTGCACAATTTAGTCAATTTAAAATCAGTTATAACTGTCAAAGGGACAAATCAACTCTTAATGACCTCATTCTTGTGGTGTCCAAGAGGAAGAGAGGTTGAAGCAAGAATAGGCTAAAAGTGCTTACTTGGCTAGTACCTATCTTGACAAAAATAAGAAGAAAATCAGGCTTATTGCTGTTTCTTTTGTGGTAAACCTGGACATATGAAGAAAAAATGCACAAAGTATCACACTTGGCGTGTAAATAAAGTTTCATTTCTTAATTTTGTTTGTTTTGAGGTTAATTTACCTTCAGTACCAATACACATTTGGTGGCTAGATTTGGGTGCTACTACTCACATAAGTGTGTCAATGTAGAGTTGTTAAGTTGCCGAAAGCCAAATGATGCTGAAAGATTCATCTATGTGGGTGATGACAACTCAATTGTAGTTGAAGCAATAGAGACTTTTAGATTATTATTGAAGGCATGATATTATTTGGATTTGAAAGAGACAATTGTAGTATCGTCTTTTAGACAGAATTTGGTTTCTATTTCTATATTGGACAAATCTGGTTACTCTTGTTCATTTAGAAATAATAAGTTTAGTCTTTTCTAAATTCAAATATTGTGGGTATGGGTTCCTTGTCCTTTTATGATAATCTATATATACTTAATAGTATTACATCTTTTAATGAAACTTTGCATGTGGGTTTAAGTGGTACGAAAAGAAAATTAACAAATGAGAATTCTGCTTTACTCTGACATAAGCGTTTAGGACAAGTTTCTAAACAAAGATTTGAATGACTTATGTCAAATGAAATTCTTATTTCTCTTAATTTATCAGATCTTCAAGTCTGTGCTGAGTGCATTAAGGGAAAACAAAAAATATAAGGAGACTATGTGCTAATAGAGTTTCAAACATCTTAGAACTAATATATATGGACATTTGTGGGTCATTTCCTACGGCTTCTTAGAATGGTGAACAATATTTGATTACGTTCATAGACAATTATTCTCATTATGGTTACATTTATCTCATTCATGAGAAGTCTCAAGCATTGGATGTGTTTAAGGCATATAAGGCTGAAGTTGAGAACCAACTTGACAAAACTATTAAGGCTATCAGATCTAATCGTGGTGGTGAATATTATGGTAGATATGATGGATCAGGTGTACAATGTCCATGAACTATTTTCCAAATTCCTGGAAGAGTGCGGAATTATCCCACAATGCACAATGTCAGGTACTCCTAGCATGAATGATGTTGCTGCAAGACGAAACTGAACATCAAAAGACATGGTAAGAAGTATGATTGGTCATACTACTTTACATGATTCACTCTAGAGTGAGGCGCTAAAGATAGCAACATATCTTCTTAATAGAGTACGAACAAAGGCAGCAGTTAAGACTCTTTATGAATTGTGGATTGGAAAATAGCCTAGTGATAAGCATTTATGCATTTGGGGTTGTCCAGCTAAGGCAAGGCCTTATAGGCCAAATGATAGGAAACTGGACTCAAGAATAGTTAGTAGCATTTTTGTTGGGTATTCTGAACGGTCTAGAGGGTATAAGTTTTATGATCCCACAATAAGGTCATTCTTTGAGATAGGAAATGCCCAGTTCTTTGAGGTTGTTGACTTTGGAAGGGGAAATAAAGTTAGAGGCTTTGTCTTTAAAGAAAAATTTATTTCTTTTCCCATGATTGTTCTTGACAATAATCAGGATCATATTTCTGATGTTGTTTAGGAAACAATGCCAGAATTACAAGACTATGTCAAGAATCTTGCTAATCACAATTATCCAGTTATACCTGTAGAGGAAAATCAATAGCCTAAAGAGCAAATGCCATTGAGGAGATCCACAAGAGAAAGGAGAAATGCAATCTCAGATAATTATATCATCTTTCTCCAAGAACATGAGGTTACATGGAATTATAGAAGATGATCCAATCACCTCATGAAGAGTTCTAATTCTCAAAAGTGGATTGATGCTATGAACGAAGAGATGAAGTCCGTGAAAGCTAATGACGTTTGGGATCTTGTTCCATTGCCTGAAGGTGCGAAACCTATTGGTTGTAAATAAATATTTAAAACCACAAATTATTAGAAAGGTAATGTAGAAAGATATAAGGCTCATCTTATTGTGAAGGGTTTTTCTCAAAAGAAAGGCATTGATTATAATGAGGCTTTCTCTCTAGTTTCATTGAAGGATTCATTTAGAATAATTAGGGCATTAGTGACACATTTTGATCTTGAGTTACATAAGATGGATGTAAATACTGCGCTTCTAAATGGTGTCATTGATTAAACAAGTTATATGGGGCAACTAGAAAACTTTGTATTGGGAGATTCAAAGAATATGGTTTACAAATTAAAGGAATCCATCTATGGACATAAGCAGGCTTATTGTCAATGGTATTACAAATTTCATCAAGTTATTCTCTCGTTTGGTTTTGAGATGAATGTGGTTGATGATTGTATATACCATAAGTTTAATGGGAGTACGTATATTTTTCTGGTTTTATATGTTGATGATATATTATTTGCCAGTAATGATATAGGTTTCTTACACGACACCAAGAGATTTTTATTAAAGAAATTTGAAATGAAAGATCTTGGAAATGTGTCTTTTGTATTAGGAAATCAAATACAGACATCGGGATCGCTCTCGATGTATACTCAGATTATCACAAAAGACCTATATAGAAAAAAAGTGCTTAAGAGATTTGGCATGCAAGATTGTAAACCAGGAGATACCCCTATTTCTAAAGGAGACAAATTCAGTCTCAATCAATGCCCTAAAAATAACACAGAAGGAAAGGAAATGCAAAAGATTCCCTATGCTTCAGCAGTGGGAAGTTATATGTATGCTCAAGTATGTATGCAACCAAATATTGCATATATTGTTGAAATATTGGGTAGATATTTAAGTAATCCGGGATTAGATCATTGAAAAATAGCTAATAAAGTCATGAGTTGTACTGAAAAAATAATTATGTTATTTTATTTATGGTTTTGTAAATCTTAGAACGAACTGTAAATATTATTTAATTAAATTAATTCTTGAAAAAATTAATATTATAAATTATCGATTTTGACCTTTAGCATATTGGTATAATGATATTTATAATATTTTTAGGATTTAACATCCATTCGTATTAACTTAATAGTTACTTTTTGACTTTACGTTATCACACAAATGACTTTTTGAATTCCACACATATTTAAAAAATTTAATGTAATGACTTCTTAAATTCCACACATATTTATAAAATTTAATATAGTGACTTCTTGAATTCTACACATATTCTTCTATATAAAAAAAGTTATGTTGTTAAATGAAACATCCTTTGGACAACTTGTGAGCACATTTGGCTTTAGAGAAATTACATCCACATTAAGATCATGTGTCGTAGTTGCGGATACCTCATCACAATTTCATGTTTGTATCATGGTTGCATGAATCGGAATCGGAATCGGAATCGGTTTTCCCGTGAATCGGAATCGGAATCGGAATCGGTCTGAATCGGCCAGGAATCGGTTCAGTTGAATCGGTTCAGTTGAATCGGTTCAGTTGAATCGGTTCAAATCGGTCATATACAAAAATTTGCCAACTCAGTACAGAAATACCTGAAATACATAATTATATAATTTCTCAACATAAATACACAAATTCAAGTATTTATACAACAATCACAAAGGTATGTAATTATGACAATACAACGGTCAATTACAGTTCCTAAAAAACCCTAGCATATCAACACTAGCACATCAAAAAATTCATCATCAATCAAACCACTACCAAGCAAATTTTCAAGACTTCCAAGCTATATTAGCACATCACAATTTGCACATCACGATTTGCACATAGCACATACTCGCACATCATAATTTACCGCACACACAAAATTTCAATTTAGACATCACAATTTCCACTTCATATTAATCAAAATTTCAATTTAGACATCACAATTTCCACTTCATATTAATCAATTAGAACATCATAGATAACAATTTGCACATCGTAATATTCAATTTCAATAAAAAAATCTAACTTTACCCAAATTTTCGGTCGGAGTCGCGGCGGAGGGCAGAGCTAGTGGTCGGAATCGGGCGGCGGTGGCGTGGCCGGATGGAGCTGAGGTCGGACGGCGGTGGCGTGGTCGGAAGGTCGGGCGGAGCGTCGGACGGCGGAATCGCGGCGGAAGCGTCGGACGGCGGAAGGTTAATAACTGTCGGGCGGAGCGTCGGACGGCGGTGGGGTGGTCGGACGGTCGGGCGGAGGGTCGGACAGCAGAATCACAGCAGAATCGCGGCGAAATCGCGGCGGAATCTTGGCCCTTGCGTCAGCCGGCGGAAGCCGACTTCGGGCGGCGGTCGCAGTGTCTGCGGCGGAATCGCGGCGGAGGGCGGAGCTGAGGTCGGAGTCGGGCGGCGGTGGCGTGGTCGGACGGAGGACGGCGGAGGGAGGACGGCGCAAGCGCGGCGGAGCGAAGCGGCGGCAGAATCGGGGGAGGGTATGATTTAGGTTTTTAAATCCAAATTACCATTTTACCCATGCTTAATTAATTTAATAAAAATTATACCTAGGGTATTTTGGTAATTTCCTAAAAAACCGATTCCGATTTAAATCGGCCGATTCCGATTCCGAGTTAAATCGGTCGGAATCGGCCGAAACGGGCCGATTCACGACCCGATTCGGGGCCGACCGAGTCGGCCCTGAAATCGGATCAGCGCGACGCCGATCCGATTTAAATCGGCCGATTCCGCACGGAATGGGCGGATTTGTGCATCCCTGGTTTGTATAATTACTTGAAATATTATATATTTCGATTTGGGAGTCTTGGTCGGCCTGAGTCCACATTCGATCACCATGCGCCGAGTGCAACCAGGGTCAAAGAATTGGCTCAGTCCAACACAAGGCAGCACCCTTAAAAAAATTACTATGTGGGAGTCTTGGTCGACTTGAGTTCATATTCGACCACCATGCGCCGAGCGCAACCGGGGTTAATGAATTGACTCAATCCGACATAGGGTAGCACCCCCTGAAAGATTAAATACCTGCCCCCATGCCGAAAGGGGTGACAGGGTGCAGTGGCGCAAGACTGCTCATTATGCACTTGTGATACCGAGAGGGTGAGTCAATGGCAAATATCAGTAACTACAGGCCGAGGGCCACGTAGCGTGTGTGCGCATACATGGGATTGTAGCTGGATGGGTGGCCACCCTCCCAGCATATTAAGAGCTCAGCATAGGCTCATAATCACTAAAAGATGTAATTCAGATGTTGTGGGATATATTAATTATTTCTTGTAATTATACGACTTAGTGTTTTTATCACTAACGTGGAATTGCCTCCGCAGGTATGAGCATGGAAGGATGGGTAGAGTCGGGACAGCTGGAGGACTCTATTATTGGACTATTCTTTTCTCGAGATTGTTTACATGGCAGTGGGATTTTGGTTCGGTTCATGGGACTTAGATTATTCCGAGCATTTATTATATTAACTTTTATGTCAAGAGTTTATTTAAAATCTTGAAAATTAATAGAAAATTAATTTATGAGACACTTAGTTTTATATAGTAACACTTGGCTCGTGGCTCGGAACGGGCGAGGTCGTTACAGGTGGTATCAGAGCTGTGTTTCCCACGGAACCATGCAAATCAATCATTACCTTGTTGAAAGTCTAAGAGTCCACTGTCCCAAGGGTAAAATTTCTTTTATATACGAATTGATCATTCTTTTATAGAATTAATTTTCATTATTTTAGATGGTAAATAATTATGGGTGTGCCACTTATGTGTCATGCTAGGTGCACGTGATGCTTAAGCCAATGAGCGTATATGGGACGCCTTTACAATCAAAGGTGTTATCTAGGTAGTATGAGTGGTATGAGACACCTGTGCGATATGGATAACCGTGTCATGGGACAGTGTGCCCCACTTTAGCTATGCATATGAGTGGCAATGCTTAAATCAAGAAAAAAAACACCAATTTTTCTCCTCATGACCCTATTATATTTTGGAGGACGAAAATTCCCAAGCTAGGGAGATTGTAAAATCCCCTGAATTTTTCTCTCCTTATTATATTTTCGAGGACGAAAATTTCCAAGCTAGGGAGATTGTAAAACCCTGAAAAAAATAATTAGGTTATTTTATTTAGGGTTTTGTAAATCTTAGAACGAACCGTAAATATTATTTAATTAAATTAATTCTTGAAAAAATTAATATTATAAATTATCGATTTTGACCTTTAGCATATCGGTATAATGATATTTATAATATTTTTAGGATTTAACATCCATTCGTATTAACTTAATAATTACTTTTTGACTTTACGTTATCACACAAATGACTTTTTGAATTCCACACATATTTATAAAATTTAATGTAGTGACTTCTTGAATTCTACACATATTCTTCTATATAAAGGAAAGTTCTGTTGTTAAATGAAACATCCTCTGGATAACTTGTGAGCACATTTGGCTTTAGAGAAATTACATCCATATTAAGATCATGTGTCGTAGTTGCGGGTACCTCATCACAATTTCAGGTTCGTATAATTACTTGAAATGTTATATATTTCGATTTGGGAGTCTTGGTCGGCTTGAGTCCACATTCGATCACCATGCGCCGAGTGCAACTGGGGTCAAAGAATTGGCTCAGTCCGACATAGGGCAACACCCTTAAAAAATTACTATGTGGGAGTCTTGGTCGACTTGAGTTCATATTCGACCACCATGCGCCGAGCGCAACTGGGGTCAATGAATTGACTCAATCCGACATAAGGCAGCACCCCCTGAAAGATTAAATACCTGCCCCCATGCCGAAAGGGGTGACAGGGCGCAACGGCGCAAGATGGCTCATTATGCACTTGTGATACCGAGAGGGTGAGTCAATGGCAAATATCGGTAACTACAGGCCGAGGGCCACG
This sequence comes from Piper betle, assembly GCA_033002965.1. Classification (NCBI taxonomy): domain Eukaryota; kingdom Viridiplantae; phylum Streptophyta; class Magnoliopsida; order Piperales; family Piperaceae; genus Piper; species Piper betle. Next base: position 10,560 of record JAURVB010004639.1, read on the forward strand.
TAGCGTGTGTGCGCATACATGGGATTGTAGCTGGATGGGCGGCCACCCTCCCAGCATATTAAGAGCTCAACATAGGCTCATAATCACTAAAAGACGTAATTCAGATGTTGTGGAATATATTAATTGTTTCTTGTAATTATACGACTTAGTGTTTTTATCACTAACGCTGGAATTGCCTCCGCAGGTATGAGCATGGAAGGATGGGTAGAGTTGGGACAGCTGGAGGACTCTATTATTGGACTATTCTTTTCTCGAGATTGTTTGCATGGCAGTGAGATTTTGGTTCGGTTCATGGGACTTAGATTATTCCGAGCATTTATTATATTAACTTTTATGTCAAGAGTTTATTTAAAATCTTGAAAATTAATAGAAAATTAATTTATGAGACACTTAGTTTCATATAGTAACACTTGGCTCGTGGCTCGGAATGGGCGGGTCGTTACATGAGGTATCTGCAGAGAACAAAACATTACATGCTTACATATCGGAAGTCAGATCAACTTGAGATCATTGGATATTCTGATTCCGATTTTGCTGGATGTCAAGATAATCATCGATCCACTTCTGATTATGTCTATCTTCTTGTTGGAGGAACTATTTCTTGGAGGAGTGCTAAGCAGACACTCATAGCTTCTTCCAGCATGGGAGCTTGTTATGAGGAATCCAATCATTAAATATGATTGCAGAATTTGTCACGGGGTTGCGCATTGTTGACAATATTTAAAGACCAGCTTAAGTTATTTTGTGACAATCAGTCTACAATATCATATTTAAATAACAATAGGAGCTCATCTAAATCAAAATATATAGAGATCAAGTTCCTTATTGTGAAAGAAAGAGTTCAGAGTGGTAAAGTTTCTGTAAAGTCTCTATAGAGCATATTGGGACAAACTCCATGGTTGTGGATTTGCTTACTAAAAGTTTAGTGGGAGTTTGTTTTATTGAAGTATTTGGTTTATGTTTCACTCTATTTTGGTGATCTCATAAAGTTAAACTAGTTGAAAATAGACATGTTTAGATTTAATTACATGTGATTTTTATGCTACACATCCATACTTGATGTATGTTATTTAATTATGTTATGTATGTACCCATTGATGGGTTTAGTTACGATAAATATAATGAAAATCGCCTTGATCCTATATTAACATTAATTAATTGACGAGATTGTTATTTGAAATAATAACATATGTTATTTTGGAGCTTATAAGGTTATATACAATTATCTTTCTATATATATAGTCAAAGTGGGAGATTATTAGATGTTGGACATAAATATACATGAATCCTAGAATTGTATCATATGTTGTTATTTAAGGTTAGCCAGAAATTTAATTTATCTATTAAAGTTAAGTATTTATTGGCTGTTAATATAAGTGTGGAATTTAATGTGTAGATACCATTTTTGTAATTTTTTTTATAATGATGGGTTAAATTAAAATTATGAAAACTAAAGGTATAAATAGGGGTTATGGTCCTTGAGTTCGTATGTAGTTTTTCTATTCTAGCATCCCATCATCCAGAAATTTTGGTCTTGAAAATTAGTATTGAATTTGGAAGATCAAAATCCTAAAGAAGAAAAGAATTAATTTTCCTTTATGGATTCAGGTTGACTTCCATTATCTAATTTTATTTCTTTAATGATTTAATCTAAAGAAGATTAAGGTTTTATATTGATGGTTTTATCATCTGTATAATTTGGTTTAAAGTTTAAGTTTTCAGTAAGTTATTGATAAAATTTCCAACAGCAAGCCGTCCAAAGTTGAAGGCACTAGAACTAATGAAGTTTATTGGAACTCACTATTTTAAGGAAGTGAAGAACTCCTTATCAGATTTAGAGCAGTACTTCACTCATGCAAGGGTGAAGGTGGTGGACAAGGTGAAAATGGCGTCGATTTATTTGATTGATGACGCTAACCTCAAGAGGAGGACGTGCTTGGATGATGAAGTAGAGGTAGGTTGTGCCATGATTGACAGGTGGGAAGTATTGCAGAGAATCCAGAGACTAGTTCCTACCCTATAGCACAACTTGGGTTGCTAGAGGCACCCAAAAAAGACGAAGCACACAGGAACTATGAGGGATTAGGTTGAAGAGTTCAATTCTTTGATGTTGCATATCAAGCACACGTGCAAAGTACACAAGTTGTTCAATTTCATGTCTAGACTCCAACCTTGGGCTTAGATTGAATTGAGGCACCAAGGAGTGAAGACTCTACCTAGTGTTACTTCAGCGGCTCAGGTAGGGATGTGTCCAAGTTGGATATAGATCAAATGACTATATTTGTATTTGATTAGAATACAAAAATGTGATCCTGAATCCAAACCATAATCTGAATATTATATCCATTTCATTTACCATATTTGTATCTAATTTAAATCTATAAAAGTTGTATCTGATTAGTAAGTCAGACCCGCTTAAATAAACAATATAACTAATATTGATTTTAATATAAAATGGATAAAATATAAAAATATTATTTTAAATATTTTTAAAATATAATTTTATAAAATATCACCTATACGGATGGGATCACCCGATCCATATCCGATCAGAATATGTTCTAATATATTATATTTAGTAGGAATCCTTGAAATATGTGGACTAAGGTTGTGGGTCTGTTTGAATTATAACTTAATTGAGGATTAACAAAATAAGACACTAAAAGTATGCAAATCGTACTAGACCTAAGTTCAAATTTTAAGTCAACAAAACTAATTACATAGCTAAGTCAATTGGGTTGATTTGATCCAAATCAATCGGTAATTCTCCTAATATTGGGAATTCATAGATCGTAGTAGTTTGCCACCTTCTCTAACTAAAATAAGAAACGAATTTCATGTGACACAACCACAAAAATGAAAGAGTTTTGCTCGATTGGCCTTCCTATGCTTACAAGTCCCTCCTTATTTCAGGAGTATCCATAATTTCTACATTGAGTATGAACTATTAGAACCCCCCCCCCGCCCCAGTATGAACTACCTACCTAGACTCCTCCAGGCTTTTCGTAGCCTAAATTCTAGCTTCAAAGATTCAATTAAGGGGTTTAGATTCTATTTTTCACTATAAGACTCAGTTAGCTCATTTAACTCGATATCATTAAGGATTTCATATGATTTAACGCCGTTGGTTAATCATTAGTTGTGATTAGATTTCACAATCATGTATGATTACTTATAATTTTATATGTAATGTGTATAAAGGGTGGCGATTTAAATGTCATAGCCTTGGTATGGATGTTCATACGGATATGATAGCATGCAAGATAATGGTGTGATGTGATGGTTATTTGATTGAGCTGCATTAGGTAGTTAGTCTCCTTGTCATTGGGTGCTTGATATCACGATTAGGATTTGAGTAGTTTTTGCATTTGCTAATACATGAGTTGCACTCACAGGTCTTTTAGACTCCTCACTGTTTGTCTCTCTTTTTTGCACCATCACAATTATGTTTTGTGATTGTTGGATAGAATAAATAATATTTTATTGGACCCTACTAACTTCTGGCCATTTAGCTAACTTTTTTCAATTTAATAAAACTGCAAGGATAAGATCCATTGACATTTTATTGGATCCACTAACTTCTCGAACCATGGTTGGTGTAGTGATATAGGGTACTCTAGAGCTACATAAATTCTGAGTTTGTGGCAATTGGTTTGATGGCCATGAGAGTACAATGGCAGACGATATTTGGAGGATATAGACAAGGCATATGGTACGTTATGTTTATGTTTCATTGTCGTGCTTCGTGTATTGGATTATGTTCATGATATGTTTGTTGTGATTAGTGTTTCAGCTATATGACATGATATGTTGTTGTGCTTAGCATACTGGCTTGTGATATGATATGCTATTGTACTTAGCATGCCGAGCTTATGATATGATACATGTGTTTAACATGCAAATGACATTTGTGACATGCGGGTGAGTTCTTAGCATGCCTTTCATTTTTGCCTTGGTGAGGGTTTTTAAGAGTATGTTCTACTTATGATTTCCTTGTGGCTCTATGTACTCATTTGCAATTTTGATATGTTTATATTGGTTATTTCTGGATTGGTAATCTATTGATTACTGCTATATGGTTTTCTATATAGTTTTGGCATTGTAGCTATGTTTGGGTAGACAAGGATCCAGATGACCCATGGTGGTGATTGACATGTCTTTGTAAAGAATATGCTGGTGTTAATATGATGCATATGATATGTGGGTCGGTGACCAATATGTTGTAATGTGGAAATGTAATCCTTCGGGCATTATGATTTTGGATTGCACAGCTATCCTTTGTAGAAATATGCATATTATTTATCACTAACATGTGTTTGAGCTATTTTGCAAACGCTATACTTGGGGGCCTGCGTGTCTAATTGAATTTTACATGTACTCTCCAAGCCCCAGAATTCAAGAGCTGATGGATAACAAACAAGGGATGTGAAACCATGTTACATGTGAAGGTACCACAAAGCATTGAAGACCAGGAGGAGCTTCTGTGGGTCTTCATTTGCAAGAGAAAAGCCCATGGGAAGATCAAATAAGAGGTTAGCTAAATGACTATAACTTCCTCATTTGGCGAATGTTGTGGTTATGTGGGTGTAAATATAATATGTGAATGCTTGTGATCATTGTTAATGTGTTGGCGTGTTGTTATGTGATATGATTTGTGGTTGTGCATAATTAGGATGAAGGTAGTGGCTTAGATGACCATAGCCTCTCATACCTGATTATCATGTGGTAACGGTGAGTGGAGTGATGACCATGTACCATCTTACCCAGTTTATGTTATTTTTATGTTAAAAATATGATTTATAAGTTTATTTGTAACGACCCGTCATTCCAAGCCATGAGCCAAGTGTTAATATATATAACTAAGTATCTCATAAATTAATTTTCTATTAATTTTCTAGATTTTAAATAAAATCTTGACATAGAATTTAATATAATAAATGCTTGGAATAATCTAAGTCTCATGAACCGAACTAAAATCCCACTGCCATGCAAATAATCTCGAGAAAAGAATAGTCCAATAATAGAGTCCCCAGTTGTCCCAACTTTATCCATCCTTCCATGTTCATACCTACGGAGGCTATTTGACATTAGTGATAAAAACACTAAGTCGTATAATTACAAGAAATAATTAATATATTCTACAACATCTGAATTATGTCTTTTAGTGATTATGAGCCTATGCTGAGCTCTTAATATGCTGGGAGTGTGGCCGCCCATCTAACTATAATCCCATGGATGCGCACACACGCTACTGTGGCCTTCGGCCTGTAGTTATCGATATTTACCATTGACTCACCCTCTCAATATCACAAGTGCATAATGAGCCGTCTTGCACCACTGTGCCTTGTCACCCCTTTTGGCATGGGGGCAGGTATTTAATCTTTCAGGGGTGCCGCCCTATATCAGATTGAGTCAATTCATTGGCCCTGATTGCGCTCGACGCATGGTGGTCGGATATGAACTCAAGTCGACCAAGACTCCCATATAGTAATTTTTTAAGGGTGCTGTCTTGTGTCGGACAGAGCCAATTCTTTGACCCCGGTTACGTTCAGTGCATGATGATTGAATGTGGACTCAGGCCGACCCAGACTCCCAAATCGAAATATAGAATAATTCAAGTAATTATACGGACCTGGTATTATGATGAAGAACCGCAACTATGAGCACACGATCCTAAATCCTTCCCTTTATGAGTCAAATGTGTTCACAAACTATCCAGAAGATGTTTCATTTAACATCAACAGAAGTCTCCTTTATATAGAAGATTATGTGTAGATTCAAGAAGTCACTACATTAAATTTTATAAATATGTATGGAATTCAAAAAGTCATTTGTGTGATAATGTAAAGTCAAAAAATAATTATTAAGTTAATACCAATGGATGTTAAATCCTAAAAATATTATAAAATCATTATACGGATATGCTAAAGGTCAAAATCGATAATTTATAAACTTAACTTTTTCAAAGAATTAACTTAAGTAAATAATATTTATGGTTCATTATAAGACTTACAAATCCCTAAATAAAATAACCTAATTACTTTTCAGGGTTTTACATTATTGTTGTGGGGAGTTTCTCCCGGCCGTCCAGTTACAAGAGATATTCTATCGGATTTTCTCTAATATTTTAGCCCTCCCTCATTACTTCGACGCACATAGAATGCACTATTTTTATGAGTCCAACCCTAGTTGTCTTGACCATGTATTGAATGTTTCATGTTTTGTATGTGTGTTTAGATGTCCACTTAGAATTTTGTGTCTTGAAATGACAACTGGGGTGATTAGGTTTGGCCTATGGCCGATGTTCAATTTTACAATGATTTCGAGTAGCTGATAGAAAATCTAATACTTTGATTAGATTTGTGTTCAAGCCAAATCGGGATGTTATAGTTGCCTTGTCAGTGGGAGTTCTGAATGTCACTAAGTGGGGCTCTTCATTTGATCATGAAGGGCCACAAGAACGGAAA
>JAURVB010004640.1:0-71808 GCA_033002965.1 Piper betle
TTATAAATGAGATTCTGTGTGATTGTTAATGCATGCCGATATATTTGTATATATATTATTTTGACAGGGTGGACCCTAATTGCATTTTTAGGGGAGACCCGGTCTGTTTTGATTTCAGAATTTGATCGTAACCGTATTGGTGTGTATTTTGAATTGCTTGTCATTCATGTAGTACCATGTTAGGATTTTGTATATTTATTCATTCATGATGGATCGTATCTTCATCTTAAGACGCCGAGATTGGATCTACATGAGTTAGGTTCGGGTTAGCCGACCTAACCGGGGCCTGTAACATGCCGGTTTGGTTCACGAGCGTGAACCGGATTTGGGGTGTTACACAGGTTGTATCGCTCTACTCTATCGGTGATTTGATTTATTGATTGTAGAACGTGTCAGGTGGATGATTTATCGGACCCCACCTAACACGGGTCATCTGGTCGATTGTTTTCGGATTAATAACCCTTGAGGATGAGATCCCTTGAGCTTGTTTTCGAAAATAAGATCCACCTCAAGTTGCCTTCGGGCCTATTATAATAAATCCCGACCCAGCCCTATTAATAGTTTTATCCAGTTTTTAGTGAGACAAGAGAAGATGAGTCGACTTGCACGTACCATGAGTGGATGACGTAGACAGTCCAAACGGTGCTCCTTGATTAGTGTCAACGGACTGTTCTCATTCCTGAAGGATCTCGACAACTCCGCGTTTGAGTTCCTTACACCCAGAGAACATGGAGGTTTACGGGTACTGCATTTAGTACAGCGCATGTCCGGACTTGTGGTTCAAAGGGTACTAAAGGCGACTGCCTGAGAGTGCTCGACCTTCGTGCTGAAGGCCAGGAGAACATTATGGAGGTAAGGAGAGGGTTTAGGATATGCATGTAGTCCCAAAGGACCAAAGAAACGAAATGAGAAAATGCCGAGAGAGGCATCTGCAAAGCAGCACAGCCTTCCGGATGCTATTGGGTCTGCATGCCCTGCTGGCTCCCTTATTAGGTGCCCTTCAGAGTGTTCACGAGGAGTAAATGATTGTTTTCTTTCATATGAGAGTTTGCTCTCATAGCCAGATTGTTATAATTATACTGGACCAGTAACGCTTGTTACTGACGTTTTTATACTATATGTAAATGACAATAACGAGTTGGATGTGTCAGCCTGGATAGAGGAGTATTGATGTCACTTGCACACATGTCAGTCAATAGAGTGGTTAATATTTTACTTATGATGTTATTATATTAAGAATGTTGTGATTAAATGTTAAGAGATGATGATATTATGATTAAATATTGAGACATGACGATGTGACATGATTGAATGCTAAAACATGATGACAGGATGTGAAACATGAATAAATTGCGTAGTGGGAAGTGTGATGGGTTGAGACCCAAGTTTCAGAATAAGTGTACAGTAGATTAGATTTTGAGTGAATGAAATTGTTGATTTTGAGTGAATGAAATTGTTGATATATAAACATATTTGCATATGTTGATTTTGACAGGGTGACCCATAATTGCACTTTTAGAGAAGACTTTGTCCGTTTTATTTTTAGAATTTCTATTGATTTGTTACAATTATTATTGGCGTGTAATTAGTTGCATGTCATCTATGTGGTATCATATTAGGATTCAAAGCATTTATCTTAAGACGCCAAGATTAGATCTACACGAGTTGATTTCAGGTTAGCCAACCTAACCGGGGCTCGTAACATGCCGGTTCCGGTTCAGAGCGGACCGAATTTGAAGTGTTACATATATAAATGGCATAGATGTTTTTTAAATTAATGGACATTAATGATGGATACTCCTAAGCCTTGTCTGTAACACCCCAAGCTCACCCGTGAACCGACCCGGAAATGTCACCGGCGACCGAACCGTTCGCTAATCTACTGGGTTTGGTTAAGCCGACCCGGATCTGCCCCCGGTGTCTCAAGATGGAGATGCAAACATGAAATGCATGGATGGGATGCGTGGGTTCTAACGTAGTCCTACATGCATGCTATGATGTGCAAGCAAAACAAAACCATGCAACGGCAAGAAATTTTTAATTAAAAATTATCCACAACAAGGGTATATAAATATTTTATCAAAATACGATAAAACATGATAATCTACCGTAGCATTCATCATTATCTCTTTCGTTTCAATTGAACCGAGCCTGAACTCCAAACTCACTACTCATTCACATTTATCTGTTCATTTCATATCAAGCAATTTATCTAAACAAACACATCAAAATTATCATTCACGTAGCAATAACACACCGTCATTATAGATTACACACGGCAGGTACATGTGTGCGCAGTTCCGTGCTGCTCCTCCGCAGTCCCGACAGCTTTCATCCTTCGCATTTCTCACCTACATATATATAGAAAAACCGTCAGTAACGAGTGTTACCGGCCCGAAAAATAACTAATATCAATCTGGCACAGGAGAGCAACCTCTCCTGTTGAATGAAAACCATATACTTCCTCAAGAACTCTCATCAGGGCACATACGGGAGCTGTCACCCTCGGGTCGACAGCGTCCCCCTATCTTTCACATTCTCATGCCTCGGCCATTTCTCTATCGCTTCTCGCATCAAATCTCATTCCTTTCCGCCCTCTGCACCTTCCATATTACACCTGGCCTTGAGCACGAAGGCTGAGTACTCTCAGGCAGTCGCCTTCAGTACCCTTTGAAACCACAAGTCTAGACATGCGCTGCAATGCAGTACCCGTGAACCTCCACACTTCTCCGGGTTTGAGGAACTCAAAGGTGGAGTTGTCAGGATCCCTCGGGAATGAAACGGCCCACACACCATTCCAGAGCCCACTATCGACACACACGTGCCCGCTCGCGTAGCACGGTAGTCGGATTTCCCTCATTCAATCTCTCACTGAAAACGCGAAAACTATACATATATATAGGTCTGGGTTGGGATTTATACCATAGGCCCGAAGGCAACGTGAGCTGGATCTAAAGTTCGAAAACAAACTCGAGGGATCTCATCCTCGAGGGTTATTAATCCGGAAAATTGTTGGCTAAATGGCCCGAGTTAAGTGGGATCCGATAAAACGCCACTTAACTCGTCCAACACATGATAAATCAAATACACAATAGAATAGTGTAAAACAGAGAACGAGTCCTAAACGGACTTAGTAGAAGCTCCAAACGGGTCCACGCGCCTAGGCGGCGAGCTCCTACACCGTACCTACACAATCAAGCTAAAAACTAACGCCCGCATGATGAATCACACATCCTATAGCATGCACACACAATCAACACAATCACGCATCAATCAACACACATTAACCTATATCAATTCTAGCAAGCCTACTTAGGCTAGTTTGCATTAGATCATGATCATCGCCTAGTTACCCTAATTAATTTCTTAGCCTCAATTTTTAACACCACTCAATCAAACAAATTTCATATTTTATCCTTAATCAAATCTACCTTTATATATATTATTATAACATACAATTCACCAATCCTAGCATGCAATTCTAATAATCAATACTTTAAAAAATTAAATTAAAATAAATTATACCTCGCGTCGTCGAAAATCGGCGACGGCTAGGGTTCCCGTTTCGTGGCTCGAAACTCGAATTCGGCGCCTAGTGGCGTCCGAAGTCCGATCAGATTGGACCGGGTGCGTTCGGCGGATGATCCGGCGAATTTCCTACCGAATCCAATTTTCCGGCGGTTTCGGCGGTTTTCATAGGCGAGTGTCGGCGGTTTTCCGGCGGATTCCGACGATTTTCCGGCGATGATTCGGGACAGGGCAATCAGGGGGTCTATCGGCACCAGCTCGACGAGCTCGGTCCGATGGTGGTGTCAAACAGGGTAACCGAGGTGGTGATGGCCGTCGACGGCGGCGTCGAAAATGGGTGGCGGCGACGGCGTGCTCCGATCGGGGCTCCAGCCGGCCTCGACGGCGCTCGGGATGGTGGGGGAAATGTCGGCGACGGCGAGGGGGTGGTCGTCGGGGTCACAGTGGCAACGGCGCGGCCCGGACGGCGGCGGAATCCGGCTCGGAGTGGCGACGGTCGAGGCGGCTTCGTGGCATCGTGGCGGCGCGCCGGCAGGCGATCGGTGGCCGGGGTCAGTCGGGCGGCACGGCGACGGCGAGGGACGATGGGCGGTTGGTTCCGGTGGCGGGGCGGCAGTCGACGGCGGTGGTGGTGACGAACGAAGTGGGCGGCGAGGGTTTTGGTGAGGAAGGGTCTGGAAAGATGGAGAACATGCTCTAGTGGCAGTTTCGTAAATAAGTATTGACTCGATTCCGACTTGAGTCAAAATAATAACTCGTTCGTAATAAATTCTAAAAAAATCTATAAAAATGTGGAAAAATTCCATAAAATAAAACAACACAACAACATCCAAATGGCATGCTCTATAACTAATAACCCACCCGAATATAATCCAACGCGTCCTAACGCGTCCTAACGCGTCCTAAAACTATTTCTCTGATCAAACATATAAAAAGAAAAAAAATACTGCATACTTTCATATATTTTGATAACTCATTTTTCACCATCTTCTCGACGTTATCATCATAATTTAGGTACACTTGACTCTCATCGCTCATAACTCACAGCTAGCCGCGACTCAGCACGCGGTTCATGAAACTGACTCGACTCGAACCAACGGTTGAACCGACTGTTTCGGTAACGTAAAACCCCGACTCGAATCACGGGTTTTACATTGTCCACGTTGATCTATTACTATTCTAATTAGGTATTATGAAAAGATAATGCAGTTTATAAAGGTTCCTGCATGTACACTTGTCAAAAAATATTGGATCTTAGAGGTTTTTTATCTTTTGTTGGCATTTTCCTAAGATATTATATTTAGAGGAAATATTCTGAAATCAATTGGCAGTACTGAAACCTCATGTCAATATTAAAATGTTTATATACACATGAAATAAAATTATATTATTTTTTAAAATAATTTAAAAAGTCCCTTTTTCCCCAAGTCTAATGAGCATACACTTCTATATTATTGCAATATATATTTTCCTCTAGAAAAGAAACCTAGAAAGCTTATTCGTGATTATAGATTTTGGGCCTTTTAGTCTTTGTGACGATGGCCCAGCTAAATAGTCCATATTGTTCACAAGATGACAATAACCGTAGACCAAATATTTAAATTAGGCTCCAAGAAAGATATCTAACACGAAAAATATTAATTTTGATTGGAGATTGTTTTTTTCTAAAACAAACCCATTTTTATTTATAAAAGGTTAATGATGGTTTCTAAAAATAAATTAATAATCTTAGACTCCTAATAAATTTAGTTAGTTATTTCTGCTATATACAATAGGAAACTTACATAACTATCAATAACACCCACAAAATCACCAACATTATTAATTTAATTACTGAGATATTAGCCTTTATTATAACATAGGTTCATCCAGCAAGCCCGCTTCTGCAATAAACTAGAAAAAGGCACACGCATAGTAACAAAAATTTAAATACAAGGATCATTTTCATGCATGGTCTCAATAAATTATTGACCAAGATACTGAAAAAAATTATAAATTTCATACAACAAGGCTAAGAAAGTGTAATAAAGAAATGTTTCTTAAATTAGTCGGTTACCACGCAATGCACTATAACGACTTGACCCAAAGTACAATATAATTGATTAAGTCATCTCTTCAATAGTAGTTAACCAAGTTAAAAATTTATAATCGTTCATTCCTACTTATAAACAGAATCACACCCCAGTAAGTATTAGATGTGTAACTAAGTTGAGAGATCTCTACAATTTACCCACTTTAGAAATTCTTACACGGCCAGTTGGTGAACCCAACTCAGGATCTTTAATTGACCTGTAACTGACAGCTTAGTCAACGTCCTTAGTTAAACCTATTATCTAACACGAAACCAAAAAGCTCTGATACCATTTGGAACAACCTAACTCAGAGTGCAAAGGAATGAACTAAGTCCTTTATTCAAAAGTAGTTAACCAAATTTAAAAATCTATAATATATTCTTACTTTTAAATAGGATTTAACTAGTAAGTATTATATGTGAGACTAAGTTGAAGGATATGATATATACAATATTATATAATTTTTAACTATTTATTATTTTGTATTTGAATATTATCAAGTAATTTAGACTTTTATATAAGCTTGAATTGATTTGGAATATAATACACTTCAATTAAAATTATTTTCTATAGTATTAGTTTTTAATACTTGATTTGTACCATCGTAGATATTTATTTTTATAGCTTATCTATTTTATTCAATTTTAAAAATCTTAATATATTATTACTTATTAATTATTAGACATTCATATATTTGTTAATTTAAGGAATCTACTAACTTAAGAATTATTAAATTTAAAATAGTCTTGTTTAGATAATTTAGGTTTTGAACTTCTATTTGCAATAATAAAAGATAAAATTGTAATTTAATTACCTTATGAATTATAAAGTAAATAGTTATGTTGTAAAATAATTAGCAAACACATGACTTAACAAAAACTTCAATAGAAAAATAATATAGTAATACTTATGTAATGGAAAATAAAAGTTTATGTTGTAAAATAGTTAGAGGATATGTGGCAACATCAGATCAAAATTCTTATGTCTGATATATTTATTAATCTACTGCCCACACGATGTGTAGTATCATATGATTTTTAGCTATTTATTATTTTTGTATATGGTTCTTCTCATGTGATTTAGATTTTAACATAAATTTAAATTGAATTAGAATATAATACAATGTTTAATTAAAATTTTTTCCAATAATATTTATTTGTATTAGACTAGACATTTATTTACTATCATCTTTAATATAATATCTATTTTAAGAAATTTTAATATATTATTTTTTCATTAATTAATTGACATTTAATCAATTTGTTAATATAAAAAATCAACTTACTTAAGAATTGGCAAACTTAAAATAGGGTCTAGTTTTAGATGATTTAGATATTCTGCTTCTACTCTATAATATTAAAATGGTAAAATCTATAATTTGATTTTCCTTTATAAATAGTAAATAAAGGATAATAATATTATAAAATAGTTAGAGGACACGTGATAGATCCTAATTAAAAAGATTAATAGGAAACTAATACTTTTATGAATAAAAATAAATAATAATACAATAAAATTATTAAAGGGCACATGGTGATCTTTTAAGATTATATTATCATTTAGTAATAGCAAAAACCATTACATTGCACACAACATCTTTCAGTACTATTTCTGTTGCTAAATTGAAAGGGTTGATGATTTCTTGTTAGGACGGGAGGGGATGGGAGGGGCCGGTGGGGAAGGGGGTGGCGCGGGCGGGGTGGATTGGGCGTCGGCCGGAGGGGGGTGCGTGCGTGCGTGGTGGGAGACAGATTGGGTTGGGGGCGGTGCGCGAAGGCAGCAGGTTGAGCGGGGTGGGCAGGGAGGTCGGTAGAGCGGGCGAGAGGGCGAAGGGACAGGGGGACCGAGTTGGGCGGTCGCGCTAAGAGAAACCAGTCGGACAGAAGGATGGGCGAACCTGGTGGAGCCGGATAGAGGAGAAGAAGAATGAGGGGGGGGGGGTGGGGTAGCACGGCCGACCGATGACCACTCTCTAATTAAAGATCGACTTAACTCTAATCCTCGAAACTAAAATAATAATAAAATTCTCAAATAGTTCAAAAAAATTCAAAAAAATATCATAAAATATAATATATATCATAACAATAAAATTACATCAATATGATAAGTTATATAAATAATAACTTATTGATTTTGACTAAGTTAAAATTTTTTGTATATAATCAATTTAGACCAATTTAACAAAATTGATTCTTGACCAAATTAAACCTATTCGGTAATTCCCTCCGAAACAGATTCGACTCCGGTTCTGATTTTTGCAAGTATGATCTAAAAATCGATTGATCGACATGGGCAGCTGACCGACGGTAAACCTCTCATCCGACCGGCCATGTAAACGGATGAACTCATTGCGGACAACAGCTTGAGGCCACGACCAGGATCCGTGCTCGACTGCTCCGCCGCCTTCGCCGCCGACGCCGACGACCACTGTTCGCCGGCCGGCTTCTGTCGCCTCCTCATCCGGAAGGAGCGGGAAGCATGACGAGAAATTTGATTGAGAGGTTCCTCCGCCGCATTGGTAAAATTCCACTACCAAAGTAGCTCTTTTTTTTCCTTTTTAATGGATTTTTTTTTCTGAAGTCCAAAGTATTCAAATTTTTTATTTTTGTTGGAATTTATGAGTACAATGTCATTCTAAAGTTTCAATTTTTTTTGCCTACTAATTTGTTTTGTTTGTTTTTTTTTTGTTCAAGGAAAAAGGTTTCCAAGTATTAAATTTTTATAATTTATCAATTAGTATTGTTTTTGGATTAAATTCAGTTTTTGTAACTGCAAAAATATTTATTATCCTAGTTAAATTTGCTGTCTGTTTAATTGTATCCATCATTATTATTGTTTTTAGAGTTAATTTTGTTGTTTTTCTTCATATTGTGCAAATTACTGTATACAATACTTCTTGAACTTTGTACTTTGCTCTTTGTTGCCCATCATGAACTATGTTTTAAAATTAAATTCTGTTGTTTTTTTTTTAAATGCATCCTAATGTGTATAATCCTGACTAACGTTGTAATTTGTTCTTTAAAATCAATCATTTAGTTATTTTTTTTAATCTATTCTTGTGGTATTTCTTCAAAAATGTATCCTACTGTGCACAATCCTCACTGCACAGTCGTTGCTGTATTTTTTTAGTATTTGGCTCTTAGTCCTCACGGTGAGCTTGACATTTTTGTTGAAGTTGTGGTAATAAGGAAGGGATAACTTACTAGTTAGTTTTCTTAGAATGTGGAAAAGCCGGGAAGATGAATTACTTGGAAGTAGTTATGTTAGTGATTACTGAGAATATGTTGTACATGCCTTCAGTTGGATATGAATCATTATCACCAACACCTTATCCCAACTAGTCTGCAGTCAGCAGAATGGGTCCTATTCCATTGGTTTATTGTTTTTACATTTGAATCAATTGCAATCAATGCCTGCAGAATCAGAGTTGGATTTGAACATTGCACGGTTTTAATGCTCTGCTCGGATGTTCGGGAAATCTGAGATTTCAAAATGGAATCTTCCTTATTATTCTGAAGAACTTGTTTGTTGTGAACAAGGTTACCTGTGCTTTGAGATTAGCATAGTGAAATCTAAGAAAAGTGCCAGCATTTTTGTTAAAAAACTAGGAGAGTTGTGACTAACTAGGACGTAAGCATGGAAAGCTTTTCTTTTTCCATTGCCCTTATCAACTAGGAGTTTCCTGAGCTTTTTCTCTTTCTCCTTTTTTTTCTTAAGACTGCTCCAACAGCACAGCAACGATGGAATTTCTTTGTAGGACTGAGTGAGTGCAATTATAGTAGTTTAGATTTCTCCTCTATCCCATCTGAACAAGAAGGTTTACTCTTTTTTTTTTTCGAAAAGGTGTCCAGAAACAAAGGGGTCAAAAATATTGAAGCTCCAGTGGATCTTCTCACATTTAAATTTTACCCATTATCTCTTTTGTTTGGTTTCTTCCTTTTGGTTACAAAATCTTG
The DNA here is from genome assembly GCA_033002965.1 of Piper betle. Lineage (NCBI taxonomy): Eukaryota > Viridiplantae > Streptophyta > Magnoliopsida > Piperales > Piperaceae > Piper > Piper betle. The sequence goes on from JAURVB010004640.1 coordinate 9,557, forward strand.
TGACAATGATTTGTAAAGTATGAAAGTATCTGATATGCCAATATGTGATGCTGGCTGACAGTTCATGAATGTCCAATAACTGAAATTCCATTGTTTAAATGGCTGTATATCACAAAATGGAATGCTTTCTTTCATCAATTCTTTAATGATATATTTGTCCTACACCAAAGGAATTTTCTTTTTGGCAGATTTTAATGTTAGTTTTTTGGAGAAGGAAAAATCTTATCCCCAATTCATTTCCACTATCGTTACAAGATGTAGAACGCAGTTTTCAAAAGCAGAAAAGTCAGATACGGCTGATTTCAGAAATAAGAAGGATACGAGTGTCAACTTTTCTGAATCTATGCATATTATGGAAAGGAAATCTGAGTCAGGATCTAAGTCTCACGGTTTTGTTGAGGACAGCTTGGCTGAGTGGAAGTGGAAATTGGAACTTGATTGGCTCCCAAAAGCATTAGAGCCTGCTTTGCAGTTGTTTAGATCGGCACTAACAACAGGTAAATTCTTGAAATTAATTGACTTTATGTAGCCATCAAGTAATAAACTTCAATTGGTATTCTATCTGCAGGGATTGGTGATAAGCAGATGGTCCCTCCGACTGATAAATCTCTTGCCGAAATTCTTACTAGCCTGAAAAGGAGCAAAATTGGTATTCAAGATTGGAGCTTAAGTGATCTTACAGTGGGCCTGTATCTTATTTACCTTCGTCAAGCATCTACTAGCAAAGTTGAAGATGTAAAGGGTGTTCAAATATCTTCCGATACTTTGGTAATCCCTTGATCCTTATTTTCTTTAGAGACTTACTAATGCTGGTTAACTTCCTTTTTGAAATGTATTTGTGAAGTAAATTCACTATAAATTAAGAGAAGAAAAAAAAATAAGCCAGCTGTCTGTCAGGTTGAAATTCTTATGCTATGGTGTAGGAGAAAAGGACAAGTATGAGAAAAGGTGAAGTGAGGAGGGCTATTGAAATGCTGATGAAAAACAATGTCTGAATATTTTTAAATGATACGATTAATTGTTTATTTACAATTGTAATGAAACCTGATAAAAGGTGAGTTGATCACAGTGTGTATCTTTAGTCCTTGACAAATTGTATAATTCTTTTTTCCAGCCTATGGTCCCAGTATGTTTACAAAGTAACTCCAATTCTACATCTGTGAAATTATTCTGAACATATTTATGATAATATGAAACTATATGATAATCAAGTAAGCCAGTAAATTTATAACATCATTCTGTCCGGCAGTCTTAGAACTTTTTTTTCTTCACTCAGGTTCAAGATCTCATCTACCATGTTGAGTTGGCGAAAGGAGCTTATAAAGATAGTGCAGCTGGGATTGCAAGAAATAGCATGCTTCAAGAAAGAAACATTATAAAATTTGTGAAGAATTCAAGTGTTTTAAGGCCAGGGTACTACCTAGGCATTGACTCTCGGAACAAGCTAGTAGTTTTGGAATTCGGGAACACATTCTGTGTATGACCTTATTACTGATATGATATCTTCAAGTGATAAAGGGACGACATTTGAGGGTTTCTCAACTCATTTTGGTACTGCTGAATCTGCTCGTTGGTTTCTTCAACATGAGTTGAAAACAATTAGAGAATGTTTGGAAAAACATAAAGTGAGTAAAAGCTTGTTATTTTTACGTTGGAAAAAAACTTTTTATTTTTGTTCTCAAGTTTTGTACTCATGAGGATATTCAGATAAATGCAATTATTTATTTCATCACTTAGAGACTTTTAACGTACCTATATATTACTTTTTACAAATTCTTATAGATGAAAATAAGGAAGAAAAGGAGAAAATTATTTGTTTTGTGGTATGGCTAATTCATTTGCAGGGATATAGGTTGAGGCTGGTAGGCCACTCTCTTGGTGCTGCAGCAGCTGCTTTACTTGCAATAATGCTTCGTCAAAGACCTGCAGAAGAGCTAGGTTTTGATCCTAACATCATTTCAGCTGTTGGGTTTGGCACTCCTCCTTGTGTTTCAAAAGAAGTCGCAGAAAGCTGTGCCAGTTTTGTTTCTAATGTTGTATTGCAAGTAAGGGATTGCATTTTCTTCTAAAAATTGGTATTGACTTTACAAACCTCAGCAGGAAAAAACGGTTTTTTATTTGAGTAGTGGTTTTGTTATGGTTTCTTTTAGTGCATATTTCTAATACATGAAAGTATTTTGTCCTACTTACCCGATTCCATGCACCATTGTGGTGTCAATCTCTATAATCCTATGATTTCATCTCATAGTATAAGTCTGGTGTCGAATCATCCTTGTATTATCCACTAATTTAATGCATAACATTTGCACAGGATGATGTGATTCCAAGGCTCTGTACAACTTCATTGATTAAATTGAGGAATGAGATTCTAGAAACAGACTGGTATGCTTTTACAATAAGTTTCCAGTTTTTTATGTGGATTGGAAAAGAAGTGAAGAAACCTAGTTCTTATGACTATAAAATCTGCATGATAAATGCTTTTGTGTATTCCCAAGCTTCAGTATGAAGATTCAGCTTGGATTTTTTATGACATAGATTTGGGGGTCAAAATTTTTTTGGACACGGAGAGATTTCATAATTGAGGGCCGGATCAGAGGTCACCCTACTATGTATGAGATGAGGCATTGTTATATTATCAGTGATACATTTATGAAGTAGGTTGATGGATTTGTGTGAGAAAAGCTGAGGTTCCTGAGGAAAACAGGAAAAATGAAAATTACCTGTTTATGCGATGCTACAAAGTGAATACATAAAATGATGGCTATCAAAAGTTTACGCAAGAACAGCTTCATTGTACTAGATATTCCTGTACTGTCATCACGAAATTACAGATTCAAAAAAATTTGGCTCAAAATCCTGACTAGCTGCCCCTTCATCACTCTGCTTATGTTAATCTAATGATAGTACCATTTAATTTTGAACTAGTACTCAAGGATTCCAGATTGAATGGAAATAGTAGGGATGACAAATATGTGAGATGAGGAATTTGATTTTCATTTTTACCCATTTTGATGGAACCTTTTCCAAGGTGGTAAATTTTAACCAATGTCTAATCAAAGTAAATTAGTCTTTTATAAGTAGGAATTTAAGATGAATTTTGTAGAAGTAACCATCAAAGATGAAAATTTCCTGAAAAATTGTGAAAAGAACCTTACATACATGCATGTTTCATTCAGGCTTAGTGTCTTGGAGAGAGAAGATTGGAAGAGTTTTGTAGACTTGGTAACAAATGCAAGGCAGGTCATTTCCTCTGTTCAAGGTGTAGCTCTTAAAGTTGCCGAGTACGCCAAGTTTGGGAATAAACCCAGTTCTTCTGGTAAGCTATTTCACGGGGGTGTTAGTGCTGAGTCTTTGAGCTGAATTTCAGATGTTCTCTTCATTGTTAGTCTACCATATTCATAGGAACTTAATTTATAATTTCATGCTATCTTTTTTTTTAAGTAAGATGGTTTTATGAAGTTTTATTTTATCTCCAGCTTTTCTAAAATTTTAGTGATATTATAATTTGCTTTACTTTCAATTGGTGTTTTCAATTTACTTTGGTAGTTAACATTGTTCACATGACTAGGAAATTCTACGGTCACCCAAAGCTCTCATTCTGGGCATGCTGTCAAAATGTCAGTCGTGAAGAATGAAATGGTTTCGTCATCGTCAGAGGAGCTCTTCGTACCAGGCACAATATACTTCGTTAAGAGGAATGTGGATTTTGATAACAGCAACAGGAGGCTAGAATCATACTCCTTATGGAGAAGGGAAGAGAACCATCATTTTGGGAGGATTGTCCTGTCGGGAAATTTCATTTCTGATCATAAATGTGACAACCATTACTATGCTCTAAGGGACGTTCTTAAAAATTTACCCAGAAACGAGGATAGGTAGAAGAATTCACATGGTATTTATGCATAAAAATGCTACTGTTTGTTTTTTTTACTGACATGTTTATGTACAATAATTTCAGGTGTTGTATGGCCTTTACATTTTGCTAAAAAATGTTTCTCATTCTTTACTCTTTTTTTTGCTTTTTGTGCAGTAAAAAGAGTGTGTAGTAAACCTTTACATTCACCATCATTGACTTCCTACTCATTTCGTGATTAAGAGTAAATGGAATAATCTAAATCATTTAAAGAATCATATTAATTTTCAAATTATTTTAACAGATTTAATAAATTCATTTCTTGTTATTTCTTCTCGCTGAAACCATGAAAAGTTCCATTCACAAGCCGATAAGGGCTGGTTTAAAGAAGCAATAAAAATTTGCCTACAAAGATACCATTTGACTTCTAAAATGTCAAGTATGGTTCATTCCAGTTGACAACAAAATTAAAATATGCCCTATTTGAAGGACATTCAGTTCTGGAGGTGGGTGCGGTCTTTGTTCATCCAAAGATCATAAAGGACAAGCATCACTGACAGATTAAAATTCAATGCAATGACATTAAGCTTTCGGGTAACAGCAACAAAACCCAGCAATAAGATTGCCAAACTATCACAACTAGTTCATATAATTCACCATCTTTTTTTGTTTTTTATTTTATTTTATAATCAAGAATCCCAAGTTTTATCCATCCTCTGCACACTAAAGATTTAAAAGTTCAAGAATGATAAGAAAATATGTTTCTGCTCAGGAGAGAGATTTTTAACAAAAATAAAGGAGAAAAAAGAAGAGCGATAATAGGGGAAGACTGTGAAGTTTAAACGTTCAAGAATGATAAGAAAATATGTTTCTGCTCAGGAGAGATTTTTAACAAAAATAAAAGAGAAAAAAAGAAAAGCCATAATAGGGGAAGACTATGAAGTTCAACTGTTTCTACAGCTTGAACTCTGTTCTAATTCGCAAGTTTACATGTGTATGAGCCTATGAATTCAACAAGTACAGATAGGAAAAGTGCGCAGAAGAGTTTACTGGCACATAAAAATCTCAAACCCCAATCATGATAACAAAACCCTTCTTCCCCAAACGCCAGACACAGGATATCTCAGCAGTTTAGGAGGTCTTCGTCTTTGAGGGCTTTTTCTTTTGTTGTCTCCGAGGGATGGAGTTCTTCATACCCAAGAAAAACAGCAACGCTCCAAAGAGTGCCATGTTCTATACATAAAATTGCAGTACATATCAACAACAGTATTGGAGCTCAACAAAAAGAATTGTGCAGCAACAAAAACCGCTAACCTGTGTAAATTTGACAAAGTAATGCGCAAATTCAGGGCTTTTACTGTCGTAATTGTAAACATCATACAATATAGGAGTTGAAATTAGCAAATGGAGCGCCTGCAAACATAACTATTAACATCCATAATTGTCTTCCCTCGTGAAATAAAGAGGTTTAATCGAATAGAGAAAGGACAGTGCCATCTGTATCCGCCATCTTCACCAGAAAATATGAAAGACTCGTACGACAAAATAAGCCTTATTTTTATTGGTAATGTGTGCTAAAAAAGAAGTAAAATAGAAATCCCTATGAGTTCAAAAAGACTGGGTATACAACAAATGTCAAACAATATGTATTAGAAGAGGAGTAATAATTATAGGCTGCTGAACATGAACCATCTCTATCCAACTGCAACAAATGTGAGTACTCACCCACCAAAGCAACAACCACTTAAACAAATGCACAAAAGTACATAAATACACACAAGCCAAATAAAATTAAAGAAAACACAATTTAAATTTGAGTTACATAGAGACACAGACCAGCAAATATGCACCAAGGGAGCTGCCGAAGATAAAGAGAATGCCTCCTATCCCTTTAAATGCTATAGTTGCAGCAACTAAATGTTTGATCTGATGGTACCATCAAATAAAAGGGATCACTTCCAGAAAAATATCAGCTTACGCAAACAAAGAATTCCTATCTTAAAAAGTTGAGGAATATTACTTACTTCAACATCAGGAACTGGGATTCCCAAAGTGGTTGACACATGGCCAACAAAGGTTCCAAACTTTGGCTCCCATGCCTTTGCAGCAGGCCCACCATCAACTCCAAATTCATTAAATCTAAATACCAGAATCACCATTAATTTAGTTTGAAAATATTCAAAATAAAAAAAAAATGATTGCATGATCCATGGTAGTTATTGAGGCAGTTCATTCTGCCTCATCCACAGTAACAGACAAAAGCTAGTTAGAAGCAAACACAGATAAGGTCAAAAGCATGTCCACCAGATAAATGTTAAAGAAAAACTCAACAACACTCTGCTCCTCAGCGAAGTCAAGTGAATAGTCTATGAACTCCTTTAAACATCTCATTAAGTTGCTGACCTCATATGCCTTACAGTGCAAATTCATTTAGTTTGCAGCATATATTCAAAAAATAAAAAATAAAAAATATGATTGCATGGTTCATGGTAGTAATTGAGACAGTTCATTCTGCCTCATCCACATTAACAGACAAAAGCTAGTTAGAAGCAAACACAGACAAGGTCATAAGCATGTCTACCAGATAAATGTTAAAGAGAAAACTCAACAACACTGCTCCTCAGCGAAGTCAAGTGAATAGTCTAAGAACTCCTCTAAACATCTCATCAAGTTGCTGACCTCATATGCCTTACAGTGCAATGGAAAGCCAGGGTAGCTTCTAGAAAAAGCGATAATGATGAAGAGTGCACATAAAATTTTCCTCAATAGGGTCAACAAATTGTGTTTATTGAGTTCAATAACTAATATACATCAAACTAAATTTGGAAAATTTTGATTGGTGAAGCACTGGACCAGACAACAACTAGCAGAGTCTTTAATGCATTAATAACTGCCTCATAAATCATAACCAGAGATCCTAAGCAAAAAACAAAGGACAACTATAACCACAAGCATTTAACAAATATGGACTTTAATCACCACGCCCGTCCTTAGTCAAATTACTGGTCAAAACAGCTCAAAAGAACACATTTAATTCTGTTAAGTCCAAAAGCGCCTAAAAATGCAACCTTAATTACCATAACCATGGCAATAAACAGCTAAAAAGTAGGCATTAAATTTACATAGATCCAAATGCTCCCAAAAAAATGCAACTTTGATCACAACTAACTATGATAAAAGCAGGTTAGAATAAGGTATTTAATTTAATAGGAATCAAAACGATTCTAAATTGCAAGAAGCTTCAATTACCCATAAATGCAACTCGATCTAATCACATCAATGTCATCAAAGAAATACAATGAGCAACACAATTAAACCAGGCACTCAATAAACAAGGTAGCAAAAGGCCAATCCACGGAAGGTACCACTTCTTCCACCTTCACCCAAATAGGATCCTATTCCACCATTCCACTAGATAATAAAAGCCATATAAAAGCTCCAATAATGAAAGTCCACAACCTCATCAATAGCTACGAATTCAAAAAGTTCTACAACCATCACCAATCACAAACTAGAAACACCCCCAAACATCCTATCAACACCAAAAAAACAAAAAAGACTTTCCAGCAAAATCCAACCAAGCAAGACTCAAAAAGGCCAGATTCGTAAAAGAAATCACAACCATGACAAATTATTAATTTATTGTGTTGATAACAGCAGCTCAAAAACTATACACTTACTCTACATGATTACATTGATCTTTAATCACACCAACCACGTCAACGATACGCAACAAGCCCAACACAAGCACACCAATCAATTTACGAACACAGACACGGCCATTTCCACACCAAAATCCACACACGAAAAAAAAAAGACCAAAAGCAACCAACTTTCCAACAATTCCCAACCAATCAAATGATACTCAGAGAGGGCGAGATCCTCGTACTCTTGCCAGGCGGAGAGGATGAAGACGGAGGCGAAGAGGACGCGGCCGGCGAAGGAGATAAAACCCATCTTTCTCACTACGAGACCTCGTCGGCGGCGGCGCCTTGGTGTCGGTCTCGGTCGCCGTCCACCGCCGGGAAGCCGCCGGATCTAGCCAGCCGTAGATCGGAGGAGCGGCGGTGGAGAGACGAAGGAGAGAGGCTTTGGGGGTTTAGAAAATGGGTTTGAATTTTCAGAAGCGGTTGCAGCCTCTTGGTTTTTTGTTAATTACTTTATCACCCTTGTCTTCGCCCTAATTTTTATTTACACCCAATACGAGTGACTATGCCCGAATTTTACGGGTACGCCGTATGATTGGTTTAATCAAGTTGAATCGGATTGAACCAAATTTAAAATATTTTAGTGGATTTAATCTTATACTACTACTATATTACTAAATTTAAAATAATTTACATTATAAAAAAATATAATAATGTCTACTAGTTTAGTGTTACGTACATGTACATGTGTAGCATATTAGCCGTGCATAAGGTGTAAACGAGCCGAGCCGAATAGGATATTTTTGAATTCAAAGTGATTTTTGGAAAGCATGTTTGAGTGTTTGACGAGCTTTGATGTATTATGAGTTGACCCGAGCTCGTTCAAAATTCATAGTGTTTGGTCGCTATGTTTTCAAGCCAAGCTCGAGCCGAGCGAATGTTTGTGCATAGCTCGTGTTCGACTTATATAAGATCAAAAAATTCTTTTCAACATTATATAAGTTCAATATGACCTCAATAGTATTGACGAGTCGAGTCAAACAAAGTATTTTTACGAGTTTGAATATATCAAGCTCAAATTTCGAGCCAAGCCAAGCCGAACAATCCTTAGTTCAAGCTTTGTCAATGAGCTATCCATTTTGAGCCCTGTATTTTTCGAGTACAAAATTAACGAGCATGAGTTCAAACCAAATCGAGCCAGAACGTAAAATAATTACGAGCAGGTTTGGCTTGTTTACATCCCTAGCCACGCATTGTTCCCGAAACCAACCCATATATATACACCAATTCATATCCCTCCCAATTCTCACAAAAAGTAAGAAAAAACTGGAATATTTATAAAATACCATGGTTTGGTGAAAACCAAGTTAAAAAATCGAGTTCAAGTGCATGTGTGGTATGACTTGCTGGAATCGAACCAGATTAGAGTTGAATTGGACAGAATTGGAGTCAGGTACATGGTATGCCTGGTCGGACCGGTGGGTTCAGTCTAATTTTTAAAACACCAGTTTGAGCCGATTGGAATTGTGTGATTATATTATATTTTCCTAAGCAAGTCCATATACAATGGCCTCCCAAGTATATCTTTCATAACTACTAAATTGGTTATAATAATATTTCCGTAATTCACATTTAACGAGTTATTAGTTAAAAAGGGTATTTGACATATTTTAAACCATCAGAGGTGAAAAATTTTCCCAAAGAACTCCAAGTCTGAGTAGAGAGCAAAATCAAAGTATGAAAAGGCAACTATGGTCAGACGAGCAGATGATTTGAGTCTTGTTTTTTTCAAATTCAACATATTTTGAACTTTATAATTTGTATTCAAAATTTTTTTTATAATTTGTATCAAATTAAGTTAAACAAATATTTAAAATGTACTAAAAAAAATCTTAATTTAGAGTCCATGTTTCCAACACCCTTTGAGTATCAGACAAAAGACAGAATAGAATATTTAAAAGGTCAAAAAATAGGATATGAAGTACTCCAAATATAGATGTGGCCCTTACTTTTATTGTTGATTTTAATTTTATTTATATTTGCACCCAATTTGGGTGCAGAATTACTCCGTGTCGTGCTTCATGTTGAGTTAGGATTAAGAGTTCGGTAGGACCGAGGCGCCCTTATAAAACCCTAGTTTTGGGTTAGGGTTTTACCCGATTGTAGTTTTGCCTGGTTTGGGTCAGCCTTGAGTTGGTTCGAACGAGTTCAAGCCAAATCATTTTTCAAACCATTATATGAAGCCCAGATTACTGTATGAGCATGTTATGGAGGCTAAATATACCTAACATGCATATGATAGCTTCAGTCATGCTACAACAAAGCTTGAGTTATCAATGTATATCGAGGTATACATATTTACTTGTATGGGTTAGCTAGGGTTTTAGGCCTAGATCTAGACTCTTGTAGTGTTTAGTATCCGTTTGGGATTTATAGGGTTTCTCATTTACATGTATCATAAGGACTTCGGACTATTGGATTGCCCCTGTGGGTCCAGTTTAATTGAGTCGTAGATTTTCATTTGATTGAGTTCAGAGTTTCAAGGCCCATTTAGCCTTCTTGCCTCGATTTCCTACCTATAAAATCATTTTTACACCTCGAGAGGGTCTCAATCCGAGCTTTCTATCCATATATATATATATATATATAAATGTAACATATACCTTACGTGGGTCCCACTAAGCTCACGAGTAGTCGGACATTTAGATTGTGCCATGTGGCAAGATCTGAGCTATAAAACCCGTGACTCGAGTCAGAGTTTTACGTTACCGAACCAGTCGGTTCAACCGTTGGTTTGAGTCGAGTCAGTTTCATGAACCGCGTGCTGAGTCGAGGCCAGCCGTGAGTTATGAGCGATGAGAGTCAGGTGTACCGGAATATATGATGATAACGTCGAGGAGATGGTGAGAGATGAGTTATCAGAATATATGAAAGTATGCAGTATTTTTTTCTTTTATATGTTTGATCGTAGAAATAGTTTTAGGCCGAATAACGCATTAGGACGCGTTGGATTATATTCGGGTGGGTTATTAGTTATAGAGCATGCCATTTGGATGTTGTTGTGTTTGTTTTATTTTATGGAATTTTTCCATATTTTTCTAGATTTTTTTAGGATTTATTACGAACTAGTTATTATTTTGACTCGAGTAGGAATCGAGTCAATACTTATTTACGAGTTTGCCACTAAGAGGGTTTTTCTCCCTCCCGACATCTTCCCCGTCCAAACCCTAGCCGCGCCGCCCACTGTCGTTGCCGCCGCCGCCGCTGTCGACGCCGCGCTGCGCTGATCAACGTCGCCCCGCCCCGCCGTGCCGTCGCCGTGCCGCCACGACCCACCCCGGCCACCGTCTCGCCGCCAGGACGTCGGAATCGCCCCACGAAACTGCCTCGGCCGTCGCCACTCCGAGCTGGATTCCGCCGCCGTTCGGTCGCCGTCGCCGCCGCTGTGACCACTAGTCTCACCCTCTCGCCGTCGCCGACATTTCCCCCATCATCCCGACCGCCGTCGAGGCTGGCCGCAGCCCCGATCGGAGCACCCCGCCGCCGCCACCCATTTTCGACGCCAGCCGCCGACAGCCATCGCTGCCCCGGCTGCTTTGTTTGACACCACCATCGGACCAAGCTCGTCGAGCTGGTGCCGATAGACCCCCCGATTGCCCCGTCCCGAATCATCGTCGGAAAACCGCCGGAATCCGCCGGAAAACCGCCGGCACTCGCCGGAAAACCGCCGGAACCGCCGGAAAATTGGATTCGTGGGAAATTCGCCGGATCATCCGCCGAATGCACCCGGTCCAATCAGATCGGACTTCGGACGCCGCTAGGTGCCGAATTCGAGTTTCGAGCCACGAAACGGAAACCCTAGCCGTCGCCGATTTTCGACGACGCGAGGTATAATTTATTTTAACTTAATTATTTGAAAGTATTGATTATTAGAATTGCATGCTAGGATTGGTGAATTGTGTGTTATAATGAATATATATAAATGTAGATTTGATTAAGGATAAAATATGAAATTTGTTTGATTGAGTGGTGTTAAAAATGGAGGCTAAGAAACCAATTAGGGTAACTAGGTAATGATCATGATCTAATGCAAACTAGCCTAAGTAAACTTGCTAGAATTGATATAGGTTGATGTGTGTTGATTGATGCGTGATTGTGTTGATTGTGCGTGCATGCTATAGGATGTGTGATTCATCATGCAGGTGTTAGTTTTTAGCTTGATTGTGTAGGTATGGTCTAGGAGCTCGCCGCCTAGGCGCGTGGACCAGTTTGGAGCTTCTACCAGGTCCGTTTAGGACTCGTTCTCTATTTTACGCTATTCTATTGCGTATTTGATTTATCATGAGCAAGACGAGTTAAATGGCGTTTTATCGGATCCCACTTAACTTGGGCCATTTAGCCAACAGTTCTTTTCCGGATTAATAACCCTCGAGGATGAGATCCCTCGAGTTTGTTTTCGAACTTCAGATCCAGCTCACGTTGCCTTCGGGCCTATTGTATAAATCCCAACCCAGACCTATATATATGTATAGTTTTCGCGTTTTTGTGAGAGATTGAATGAGGGAAATCCGACTACCGTGCTACGTGAGCGGGCACGTGTGAGTCGATAGTGGGCTCTGGAATGGTGTACGAGCCGTTTCATTCCCGAGGGATCCTGACAACTCCACCTTTGAGTTCCTCAAACCCGGAGAAGTGTGGAGGTTCACGGGTACTGCATTGCAGTGCATGTCTAGACTTGTGGTTTCAAAGGGTACTAAAGGCGACTGCCTGAGAGTGCTCGGCCTTCGTACTCAAGGCCAGGAGTAATATGGAAGGTGCAGAGGGTGGAAAGAAATGAGATTTGATGCGAGAAGCGATAGAGAAATGGCCAAGGTATGAGAATGAGAAAGAAAGGGGGACGCTGTCGACGGCTCCCATATGTGCCCTGATGAGAGTTCTTGAGGAAGTATATGGTTTTCATTCAACAGGAGAGTTTGCTCTCCTGTGCCAGATTGATATTAGTTATTTTCCGGGCCGGTAACACTCGTTACTGACAGTTTTTCTATATATATGTAGGTGAAGAATGCGAGCGATGAAAGCTGTCGGGACTGCGGAGGAGCAGCACGGAACCGCACACACATGTACCTGCCGCGTGTAACGTATAATGATGATGTGTTAATGCTATGTGAATGATAATTTTGATGTGTTTGCTTGAATGAATTACTTGTTATGAAACGAACAGATAAATATGAATGAGTAGGGAGCCTTGGAGTTCCGACTCGGCTCAGGTAAAAATGAATGAGATAATGATTGAATGTCATGGTAGATTGTTATGTGTTATCATATTTTCATAAAATATTTATATACCCTTGTTGTGGACAGGTTGGCCCCTATTACACTTTTAGGGAAATTCTGTCCGTTTTTCCATAATAGCATATATTTTCTTTTGGTTTCTCATTTATTGTTTTGTCTTGTTTTTGCTTGTACATCATAGCATGCATGTAGGACCATGTTAGAACCCAATTGTTCCCATTCATGCATCTCATGTTTGCATCTCCATCTTAAAACGCCGAGAGCAGATCCTGGTCGGCTTAACCAAACCCAGTAGATTAGCGAACGGTTCGGTCGCCGGTGACATTTCCGGGTCGGTTCACGGGTGAGCCGAAACGGGGTGTTACATGAGCCATCCATGTCAGCCCTAGCTTTCACCCATCTATTTATCAGAGATTTTCTCACATTTTTGGATGATTTCCACCCCTAGCGCCGCCACCACTTCGGGTTGCCGTCGGTGAGTCTCCAGACCGCCCCCGACCACTGAACTGGCACCAACATGACCGCCTCTTGGCTGACTACAGATCCATACCGATCTCCACCACTAGTGTTGCCGCAACAGCCACTGGCAAAGACACTTTCTTGGACATTTCCTACCGCCACCACCACCTTTAGGCTGTTTTTTGGCGCAAGCAATCTACCTATGTTGAGGCCAACCATCCAGATAGGTTCATCTTTTCAAGGCCGACATTTGGAGACCACCCATGACCACTGTCATGGCCACGATTGCCGCCAATGATGTCTCTTCACCCAACGGCGATTCCGCCCTTTTACAGCTATTTTTTGCCATCATCTCTGCCTCAACGTCCTCTGTCAATCGCAACTGGTGGCAGCCTCCGTCGCGCCACCATTGACATTTTTCGTCGACGAGCATCTCCCCATACTGTCGAACCCAATTGCCCACATTTGTGTCTGCCTGCCCGCTTTCGCGCCACCTGCCTGCATTCGCGCCACCTGCCTGCATTCGCGCCACCTGCCTGCATTCGCGCCACCTGCCTGCATTCAAGTCCGCTTGCCCCCATTTGAGTCCGCCTGCCCAACCTGTTCACTTGCCTACCAATCTGCCTGAGTCCCCATCCTGTCTAGTTACCCGGTGATAACTCTGTAAAAGAGTTTTAAGTCTTTGCATTTTATATTGAGTTTTTGTCATGTTTCGAGTGATTTTTATTTCAATTTTATTAGTTTAAAAGTTAATTAGATAGTATTAATAATACAAGAAATTATTGTGATTTTGGTGTAAAAGTGCTAATTAATGTTGTTCTAGCAGGGTATAAGAGTTAGAAGACGATCTAGAATGAATTCGGAGCAAAATCGGGCCAAAAAGCATAACCTAAAAATTGTAACCGAGAGCAGAGTGCTTAAGCGCTAGGATTCAGGGCGCTCGAGCGTTGGCCTTTTGATTAAGAAAATTTTATTGCCGAGAGTTGAGCGCTCGAGCGCTGACGGTGGGGAAAACAAATTTTCTGTATTTCTGAAGATCTTGGTGGACCCCACTTATACTATTGGGTGGATCATTTATAAACTGAAGTAGGGTTTTAAAGAAAGAGAAGAAGAGAACAAGGCTGGACGACAAAGCGACGTCACGAGAGACGAGAAGGACGATAAAGAAGTTGGATCAAAAGAAGACACTTTCTCAAAAAGAGTTTTTCTTATTTTGATATAGTTTTCTTTGTAATTAAATGATGTTTTTCATATCACATGTGAATTTCTTGAGTTCAATTGAATACTTTATGGAGTAAATTCTTTTTTAGGATTTCAATGACACCTAGTACATGGATTAATAAATGTTATTAATTTTTATCTATGTGATTGTGATGTTAGATCATCTATTTCATTTTGTTCTTAATGCTATCATTAGACCAGTCACTTATTGTTAGATTTAGAGATTTGATCTTGTCTAAAGATAGAAAGATTAAATTTGTCATTGAATAAAATAGCCTTTTTCATTTATTTTGGGTGATTTACATGTAAGATAGAGATATACTCCTATATCTTGGGTAATTATTAAGGGCAAAACTTAAAGTACCATTTTGTATACACAATTTCATTGAGATATAGAAGTTAGGTGCGAGTAATAAGTTTATGGTGAATCAAGAGATTATCATGAATAATTAATTCTCGTGGTTAATGGTCTAAATGTGCAATTTATAGGTAGAAATTATAACTTTAATCGTATTGAGCACTAGGTAAAATTGAAAATCCTAGATTTATTGTCTTGAAGTTAATATCTAATTTAAATATTGTGTGTTAGATTAATTTAATCTTAATTCATAATTAAATTACTCTTTGAATTTGCTTTCATTTAACTATAATTAATTAAATTATTTTTGGTAATTGAGAATTTCTACTACTAATTCCTTGTGCACGATATTTTTTTAATGACTTTTATTACTTGATTCAGCACGTGCACTTGCATTATAATTTCTACATCAAATTTTTGACACCGTTGTTGGGAAATTAAACTAGAATTTGATTTTATCATAATTAATTTAATTGTTTGCTTAAATTGTTCTCATCTCTTCTTAAGTTTTTTTTATTTAATTAGGTATTGCGTAGTGCATGCAAGGAGAGGGTACTCAGGATCTAGAGCCATATAACCAAGAAGCTAGAGTTCGGTGAGCAATGGAGGCAGGGCAGAGGAATAATAATCTTCCACCGGCAGCCATTGATGATGACACAAAAGCTCTGGAAGAGTTTGCTCTTCCTGTTTTAGATGGATTACATTCAAGTATTTTTAGGCCACCAATTGAATCAAATAGCTTTGAGTTTAAACCAGTGATGTTCCAAATGCTGCAAACCATGGGACAATTTGCAAGACTAGCGCATGAAGATCCTCATATTCACCTGCTCAATTTTATTGCTATTTGTGATTCATTTAAAATAAATCAAGTGTTTGAGGAAGCTATTTGGGTTTGATTATTTCCATATTCTGTAGCCAGAAATGCAAGATTTTTGTTGAATTCACATGCGCCTAATTTTATCACCACTTGGGATGAATTAGTGAGAATGTTTTTGCTTAAATACTTTCCACCATCTAAAATTGTCAATTTTCGTAATGATATTACTTATTTTGTGTAGTTGGATAATGAATTGCTTTATGATGCATGGGAGAGGTTCAAGGATTTACTAAGGAAGTGTCCATACCATGGAATTCCCCTGGGTTCAAATTCAAATATTTATAATGGACTCCATGGACAAACTAAATCCATTGTAGATGTTACTGCCATTGGATCCCTCATGAGCAAATCATATAGAGAAGCTAATGAATTATTGGAAAAGTTGGCATCTAACCATTATCAGATGGGGCAGGACAGAGCAATGAGGAAGAAGAGTAGAGGTATTTTCGAAGTGGTTGCACAAGTGGTTGCTTTGTCAAAACAAATGCAATCTTTAGGGATGAATTCTAATGTGAATTCAGTGAACATGATAGCAATTAAGTATGAGTGGTGTGGTGAAAGACATCCTATTGAGCATTGTGTCAACAATCCTGAATCAGTAACTTTTGTTGGAACCTGTACTAAACAGCAAAACAATCTTTATTCCAATACTTATAATCCTGGATGGAGGAATTATCTGAACTTTTCATGGGGAGGCAACCAAGCCTCAACGTCAGGTCCACAACAACAAACATCTCAAGGTTTTCAGCACAATAGAGTACAACCTCAGGAAAAGGATTCAACTATGGAGGAAATGTTCATGCAATTTATGCAAAGTCAACAAGCTTCTATGAGGAATTTGGAAACTCAAATGTGATAGATTGCTAGTGCATCGAGTAATAGGCCACAAGGTTGACTCCCTAGTGATACTCAAAATCCTAGGGAAGAGGGTCAAGAATGTAAAGTCATACATTGAGAAGCGGTAAGGAATTGGAAAATCCTCACAATCAAAAAACGCCAATTCCCATGGCTAACCCAGAAGTGGTTGAACGAAATGAAGAAAATAAGGATAAATTGGTAGATGTCCTACCACCTAAGGGTTCATTCGATCAACATAACCTGCTCTCAAGAGTTTTATATCCTCAGAGACTACAAAAAAGTAAACAAAGCAATAAATTTCAGATATTCTTGGAGGTGTTTAAGAAGCTTTTTATAAATATCCCATTTGCTGAAGCACAAGAGAAGATGCCAAGCTATGCTAAATTCATGAAGCAAATATTATCTAAGAAGAAAAAGTTGGAGGATGTTGAAACAATTGCCCTTAATGAAGTGCGTAATGTTGTACTACAAAGGAAGCTTCCACCAAAATTCAAAGACCCAGGGCGATTTACTATTCATTGTGCTATAGGCTCGGAGTTTTGTTGTCAAGCATTATGTGACTTAGGTGCAAGCATTAATTTGATGCCTCTTCCTATATACAAAAAGTTGGGTTTGGGGGAGTTAAAACATAGAACGATTAATCTGCAATTGGCTGACCGCTCCTCCATTTTTCCAAAAGGGGAGATTGAAAATATACTTGTTAAGGTGGACAAATTTATATTCCCAGCCGATTTTGTGATTGTGGCTATGGAGGAAGAGTCAAATGTACCAATTATAGTCGACATGCCTTTTCTTACCATCGGGAGGACATTGATTGATGTAGCTGCTGGTAAATTAATAATGAGAGTGGATAATGAAGAAGTAGTCTTTAATGTTTTTAAGGCTATGCAATCTCCGAAAATAGGAGATGATTGTTTTTATATTGATGCAATCCTTTCTCCTTCATCAGCTATGTTTGAAGAAATGTATCACATTGACCCTTTAGCAGCCACAAAAGTTTTTGATGTTGATGATTCTAGTGATGACGAGAAAGTGGAGTATTTGCACCTGCTAAATTCTACTCCCATATTCACTCGAGGTCAAGATAGATTTGAGCCTTTGAAGTTGCAACTTTCAATATCGCTAGGCCCTTTCAACGTCTGCCAAGTATTCCCCAGGGAGTTATTGAAATTTGCAAGGAAGGTTCAGGTATAAGTTTTAAAGTTAATAGGCAAAGACTTAAGCTTTATCTTGGAGGTAATGTTCCTGTATACCGAACCTTCATTACTTTCTCCCCATAATAGGTACAAGGATGGATGGCAAAGCTACGGCGCGAAAGACGAGAAGAACGAAGAAAAGTTGGATTAGAAGAAGTCACTTTTTCAAAAGAGTTTTTCTTATTTTGATTTAGTTTTCTTTGTTATTAAATGATGTCTTTCATATCACATATGAATTTTTTGAGTTTAATCAAATACTTTATTGGGTAAATTCTTTTCTAGGATTTTCAATGACACCTAGTGCATGGATTACTAAAGGTTATTAATTTTTATCTATGTGATTGTGATGTTGGACCATCTATTTTATTTTGTTCTTAATGCTATCATTAGACTGACCACTTATTGTTAGATTTAGAGATTTGATCGTGTCTAGAGATAGAAAGATTAAATTTATCATTGTATAAAATAGCCTTTGTTCATCTGTTTTGGGTGATTTACATGCGAGATAGAAATATACTCATATGCCTTGGGTAATTGTTAAGGGCAAAACTTAAAGTATCATTTTGTATACACAATTTCATAGAGATATAGAAGTTGGGTGCGAGTGATAAGTTTATGGTGAATCAAGAGATATCATAAATATTTAATTCCCATGGTTAAGTGGCTATTTGATTGGACCCCACTTAACACGGGCCATTTAGCCATATTTTACTTCCATGATTAATAACCCTCGAGGATGAGATCCCTCAAGTCTGATTTTGAAAATAAGATCGACCACAAGTTGCCTTTGGGTCTATTATATAAATCCCTTCTCATGCCTATATATAGTTTTATCGAGTTTTCAGTGAGATGAGAGATGGTGAAACCGACTCACATGTATCATGAGTGGGTGCACGTGCCAGTTACAGCAGGCTTTGGGTTAGTGAGAGGGTTGTTCCATTCCTTAAGGGACTATGACAACTTCGCATTTTGAGTGTCCTCGCACCCAGAAAAACGTGAAGGTTTACATGTACTATTTAGTACAGCGCATGTCCAGACATGTGGTTCAAAGGGTACTGAAGGTGACTGCTTGAGAATACTCAAACTTCATGATTAGGGCTAGGAGTTATACGGAGGATGTAGAGGGCTTTAGGATAATGAGTTTTTCGAGAGTGAGATAGCATGAAAAATGTCGAGGCGTCTGACTAGTCAGCATGAGATATCGTTCAAGCCAAGGCTTATGGCACATGTATGCAAGTGTTGAGGCACCTGACCTATCAGAACGGGACGCTGTTCAAGCCAAGGCTTACGACTTCTAATTAGATGCCCTTATGCGAGTTCAGCGGAAGAGATATATGGTTTCCTTTTAAATGAAAGTCAGTTCTCATTTGCCAGTTTGTACTAGTTATTTTTTGGACCAGTAATAGTCGTTACTGACATTTTTCATATTATATATGTAGGTCTTGTGATCGCGAGTCAGCTTCAATAGAAGGACAGATAAATGCTACACACACTTGAGCTCAACACAATTATTTCTTTCTTACTTTTATTCATATTTAATATGTTTTCACGCATTTTAGTAATGTTTTCTATTCTCTTGATACTAAGTGGGTTATTTCGATCTATATTATTAATCGAGTATTATAGATTAATAGCCTTTAGACATGATTCTATTTGATTGTGACATTTTCAATTCGGTTCCTAGGTGAACTGAAATAAGGTTGTCAAAGCCCTTGTCGAGCAAATAACTCGTGTGAGTTAAAAATAAAATAAAATAAAGTTTTGCAAGCAAGGAATGACACACAAAATTTTTATGTGGTTTCTTAGGTTTCAATATGAATCCCTAAGTTAGTCCATAGTGATTTAGAAACCACAAATTCACTATTTTTTTATTTTATACTTTACAAAAAATAGTGAATGTTGTCGCCTTTAACTTGATTTGCCTTTATTGTATTTGATTCCAATGCACTTGCCCACTTCTTTATGATTTTCATATGCTTAAAATAACTTTACTGCTATGTCTGAAACATCAAAAAATGGTAGAAGTATCTATGTAATGACCCAGCCCAAAGAGCAACGTAATGGGCTAAGTCATTTCTTTAAACGTGGCGAACCAACTTAAAGATCTACAGTGCATTCTCACTTATAAACATGATCGATCTTAGCCCGATAGGTATTAAATGTGGGACTAAGTTGAGGGATCTCATAATCCACCCACCTTAGGAAATTTCGTCCCCGAAATTCCTACACATAGCCTCTATTGCTAGCCTCAGCACACGTTCTTCTCAGGCCTGTGACTGGTAGCCTTAGCCAATGTCCGTAGTCCAGCCCACCATCTAACACGAAACCAGATTGCTCTGATACCATTTGTAACGACCCAGCCCAAAGTGC
Organism: Piper betle; assembly: GCA_033002965.1. Lineage (NCBI taxonomy): Eukaryota > Viridiplantae > Streptophyta > Magnoliopsida > Piperales > Piperaceae > Piper > Piper betle. Next base: position 29,688 of record JAURVB010004640.1, read on the forward strand.
AAACTAATGGTGGTTAACTAAGTTAAATATCTATAGTCCATTCCCACTTATAAACAAGATCTTTGCCCAATAGGTATTAGATGTGGGACTAAGTTGTGAGATCTCACAATCCACCCACCTTATGAAATTTCATCCCCAAAATTCCTACACATAGCCTCTATTGCTAGCGTCAGCACACGTCCTTCTCTGGCCTGTGACCGGCAGCCTTAGACAACTTCCGTAGTCCAGCCCACCATTTAACACGGAACCAGGTTGCTCTAATACCACCTGTAACAACCCGCCCGTTCTGAGCCACAAACTAAGTGTTACTATATGAAACTAAGTGTCTCATAAATTAATTTTCTATTAATTTTCAAGATTTTAAATAAACTCTTTACATAAAAGTTAATATAATAAATGCTCGGAATAATCTAAGTCCCATGAACCGAACCAAAATCCCACTGTCATGCAAACAATCTCGAGAAAAGAATAGTCCAATAATAGAGTCTTCTAGCTGTCCCGACTCTACCCAACCTTCCATGCTCATAACCTGCGGAGGCAATTCCGCGTTAGTGTTAAAAACACTAAGTTGTATAATTACAAAAAACAATTAATATATTCCACAACATCTAAATTACATCTTATAGTGATTATGAGTCTGAGCTCTTAATATGCTGGGAGGGTGGCTGCCCATCTAGCTACAATCCCATGTATGCACACACACGCAACGTGGCCCTCGGTTTGTAGTTATCAATATTTAGGGGAGCTCAACTTGTGTTCGAACTCGGGTTGAATAGTTCAAAAGTTGTTCAAACTCGACTTGAGATCGAACGAATTTTGAATATACATGCTCGAGTTCAATTCGAATATCTTTTTATGTGTTCGAACTCGAGCTCGAGCTCGAATACACTTAAACTGTTTAATTTTCCCGTGCTCGAACCTAGCTCGTTCGTGAGCTCGAAACTAGCTCGATTAAAAGTCAAAAGTACCTCACTTAAAAAATGCAATCAATGTGGACTGAACCCACAACCTCAAGGTGAATACTTACCATCTCAACTATCTCACTTCTTTATTATTATATTGTATATATATATATAATATAATATAATATAAAGACTATATTATTATATTATTTTATTGAGTCGAGTTCGAGTTATAACTGAGTCAAGTCGAGTCGAACATGACCTTACTCAAGCTCGGCTCGTAAGATTCAAGTTCGAGCTCGTGCATTTAAATGTCGAGTTTCGAGTCGAGTCGAGCTGAGCTGAGCCAAACATAAAATGTTCACGAGTTGGCTCGCACAATTAGCAACCCTACCGATATTTGCCATTGACTCACTCTATCAGCATCACAAGTATATAATGAGCCGTCGACCAAGACTCCCACATAATAATTTTTTTAAGGGTGCTGCCATGTGTCAAACTGAGCCAATTCTTTGACCGCCCTTGCGCTCGGCTCATGGTGACGAATGTGGACTCAGGTTGACCAAGACTCCCAAATTGAAATATATAACATTTCAAGTAATTATACGAACTTGAAATTGTGATGAGGTGCCTGCAACTATGACACATGGTCTTAATATGGATGTAATTTCTCTAAAGCCAAATGTGCTTCATAAGTTATCCAGAGGATGTTTCATTTAACAACAAAACTTTCCTCTATATAGAAGAATATGTGTAGAAATGAAGAAGTCATTACATTAAATTTTATAAATATGTGTGGAATTCAAAAAGTCATTTGTGTGATAACGTAATGTCTAAAAGTAATTATTAAGTTAATACAAACGGATGTTAAATCCTAAAAATATTATAAATATTATTATACCGATATGCTAAAGGTCAAAATTGATAATTTATAATATTAATTTTTTTTCAAGAATTAATTTAATTAAATAAAATTTATGGTTCGTTTTAAGATTTACAAAACCCTAAATAAAATACTTTAAGGTTTTACAATCTCCCCCGCTTGGAAATTTTTGTCTTCGAAAATATAATAAGGAGAAAATTTGATTTTCTTTTTTAAGCATTGCCACTCATATGCATAGCTTAAGTGGCGCACACTGTCCCATGACATTGTTATCCATATCGCATAGGTGGTCCCATACCAACTATACTACCTAGATAATACTTTAGATTGTAAAGGAGTCTCATATACGCTCATTGGTTTAAGTACCATGTGCACCTAGCATGACACATAAGTGGCACACCTAATATTACTTACCATCTAAAACGATAAAAATTAATTCTATAAAATAATAAAATTTTACCCATGGGACAGTGGAGTCTTAGACTTTCAACAAGGTAATGATTGATTTGCATGGCTCCGTGGGAAACACAGCTCTGATACCACTTGTAACGACCCAGCCCAAAGTCATTTCTTTAAAAGTGGTTAACCAAGTTAAAGATCTATAATCCATTCCCACTTATAAACAATATCTTTGCACGTTTGGCATTAGATGTAGGACTAAGTTAAGGGATCTCACAATCTAGTTTCACGCCAATCCAAGACCATGAAGGTAAGGAAATAAATTCCAAAATGTGTCGGTAGAGTATCTAGTTTCACGCCAATCCGAGACCATGAAGGTAAGGAAATAAATTCCAAAATGTGTCCTCCCAATGAAGCCAAACCGGGTTCAGGCTGAACAATGGTCCAGTCACTCTAGACAACAAATGGGTAAACCGCATATAAGTTGACATGACCATGCAAGATGGGCAATCGGGTCTAAAGCTCACCTTTCTCTCTCGAACCCGTTTGGCTCCTCCTGGGAGTGACGCCCATGGAGGCGCGTCTCCATTGACGTCGCTCCCCAGGAGGAGCCAAAATTTTGCTTCTCTCGAAGTTTTTTATTTTTCTTCTTCACGACACAAGCATCCGAGATTATTCTTCGGCGATGAGAGCAAGGTGGTGGGCTCCGTCAAGGTTTGTACAGTTCAAGTACTTCTGTAAAACCTCGAAAAAAATAATTAGGTTATTTTATTTAGGGTTTTATAAATCTTAAAACGAACCATAAATAATATTTAATAAAATAAATTCTTAAAAATCAATATCATTTATAACCCATTCGTATTCACTTAATAGTAAGTTTTTGACTTTTCATTATTACACAAATGATATAGTTATAAAAGGATTACGTTCATTTCTATAAAATTTAATGTAATGACTTCTTAAATTCCACACATATTAATAAAATTTAATATAATGACTTCTTGAATTCCACACATATTCTTCTATATAAAGGAGAGTTCTATTGTTAAATGAAACACCCTCTTGATAGCTTGTGAGCACATTTGGCTTTAGAGAAATTACATTCATATTAGGATCATGTGTTGTAGTTGTGGATGCCTCATCACAATTCCAGGTTCATATAATTACTTGAAATATTATATATTTCGATTTGGCAGCCCTGGTCGGCCGGAGCCGATATTCGACCACCATGCACCGAATGCAACCGAGGTCAAGGAAATTGACTCAGTCCGACACGGGTCCGCACCCTTTAAAAATTACTATGTGGGAGTCTTTGTTGACTTGAGTTCATATCCGACCACCATGCGCCGAGCGCAATCGGAGTCAATAAATTGACTTAATTCGAAACAGGGTAGCACCCCTGAAAGATTAAATACCTGCCCCTATGCCGAAAGGGGTGACAGGGTGCAGTGGCGCAAGACGGCTCATTATGCACTTGTGATACCGAGAAGGTGAGTCAATGGCAAATATCGATAACTATAGGCCATGGGCCACGTAGCATGTGTACGCATACATGGGATTGTGGTTGGATGGGTGGCTACCCTCCCAACATAGGCTCATAATCACTAAAAGACGTAATTCAGATGTTGTGGGGAATATATTAATTGTTTCTTGTAATTATACGACTTAGTATTTTTATCACTAACGCGGAACTGCCTCCGCAGGTATGAGCATGGAAGGATGGATAGAGTCGAGACAGCTGGAGGACTCTATTATTGGACTATTCTTTTCTCGAGATTGTTTACATGACAGTAGGATTTTGGTTTGGTTCATGAGACTTAGATTATTCCGAGCATTTATATATTAAATTTATTGTTCTGGATTTATTAAAACTCTTAAAAATTAATAGAAAATTAATTTATGAAACATTTAGTTTCATATAGTAACACTTGGCTCGTGGCTCGGAACGGGCGGGTGGTTACAACTTCAAACATGGCAGGGTCCAACGGCAACCTTCCTCTCCTTCCCTCACAACTTTACAACTTCCAGGCTTAAAAGGGATCTCTGCAACAACTTTTTGGCTAGGCTTCACGTCCTGACAGGCAAGGCTCTGACGGGTAGCTATTTTGGTCTTCAACACTCCTTGGGAAGATCCTTCTCCTTTCCGGTTGAGCAGCTCATCGTCAAACGCCAACCTCTCACAACAATCTTCTTGGCAATGGGCACAGCGACGAGACAGCAAACTGGAAAATTTTCAGTCCCCGCATCCACGGTAGCGGCTACTTGAATCTTTGGTAGGAAGCAACTATGTTGGGACCTTCTCCTCTCGATCAGCTTGTGCACTCTAGCGATAGTCGTGATCTTTAGACAGCTCTCCCCCTTCTTAACTCTGTGATGGTATAATGGCTTTGAGGTGACAATGCTCCTACGTTCTCCATGACTCCAAGGTGGTGTGCATCCTAGTTCCAGTGATGACGCTCCAGAACTCCTTCGACCCTTGGCACCAACAATCTTCACGTCTGATCATCGACGATATGGCAGTGGCTAGTCCAAGCGGCAGTGAAAGGGTATTCTAGAACTTCGCAGCAAGGCTTCGGCTGGCCAGGTAGATCTGCCAATAACTTGATCTACTATGTAGAGACCCGGAAATAATAATAATAATAATAATAATAATAATAAATACGTTCGTCGTGGTGGGATCGAATGTTGGAAATTTTATTTTTTCCCATACAAATTATTTACCGTCAACCGGTTAACTGTGAATTACCCGGTTAAGTAAAAAGTATTTTAACCGGTTAATTATTGTTTAATCGGTCAAGCGGAATCAAACCGTTTAAACAATAAAGTGAATCATATCGATTACCCGGTTACTCGATTAAGTGAAATACGGGTGAAGTAAGTTTTCACAAACCCTAGCCTTCATGACATTATATAAAGCGAAGGGGAGGGCGTCGTTCACATAATTTCTCTTCAGACAGACGCCAGCTTCCTCCTTCGCTCGGGTAATTCTTCTTCCTTTCCTCTTCTTAGTTGCATACATACACATGCTCAAATGGATAATAAGCATGTTTAGATAATAAGCATGATAAACATAAAATTAAAATCTGAAATCAACGAAGAGAAGGGGAACACTAGGAGGTCATCCTGATGTTTTGCAGCAGCAACAACGCCATCTTCCATCCTTGTGAGTTGGGTTGACGTGCTGGAAGTAGGGAGTGCTCCCGGCGGTGCTGCTGGCCGAACGGAGTCACCTTGGGTGGCCGAGTCAGACCGTCAAGGAGGGATGCAAATCAGGAACGTGAAGGGAGACCAGGTCGGTGTTGCCATGGGTGGTGTTGCTGGCCAGACGTGGATCCGCCATGGAAAGTGCAGACTGGTCGTCACCTGGGGTGGTGCTGGTCGTCACCTTGATGGGGCAGGACATGGTCGCCATGGCTGCTGGTCGGCCACCATGAATGGTGAAATTAAGGTCCCCATGTAGGGTGTAGTCCGAGTTCCATGAGATAGCAGCGGATAAAGATTGGATCTTTGGGGTTTTCCAATCGGATCAGTGGGGTAGATAGAAGATGAGGTCTGAAATTGGGTGGAAGGAAAAGAAGACATGCTGGTTTTGGGTGCGAAGAAGAAGAAGGTATGGAAAAGAGAAGGACGTCGGGGAAGAAGAATGGCAGTTTTGTAAATATGGGATGACTCGATACGGTCGAGTTAAAAATAAATTACAAATAACTGTACTAGTGACATCCTTAAATTAAGATAATACAAATCAGTTAAAGAAGATACTAAATCTAGTAATTAAGTAATGAGTATGGTTAATAATTGAATATTAACTAGTAAATGGAGGTTTTATTTGGGATATTTAATTGGAAATGTGAAAAAAAGGACTTAATTGATTATATCACATTGATAATAAATTATCATTGGACTTACTGGAAATTAAATAATTAATGAAGTCCAACATGATATATTTTATATCTTCAAAATGGATAGTTATACTAGTCATGTAGTTGCATGTAGGTTCATGCAAATAAAATTATACTAATGTATAATTTTATGCCCTCATTCAGATTAGGGTTAGTGGATTATAGGCAAACAAAATCTCAAGTCAAGTACGTATAATAGGTAGAGCATCGTACTTTGCTTGTTGGTGGCCTAGGTCGGCCTGAGCCCAGATTCGACCAACATGCACTGAGTGCAACCGAGGTCAAAGAATTGACTCAGTCCGACACGGGGACGTATCATGTGCGTAAATTGTGTAATGCATCGACATTGTTTTGGAGTAGTGATAGCCGCCCCATAAAAAGGCTATGGCCAGGGTGAGCGAGGCACAACGATTCCTCCATCGCACTGGAGTGCAGTGATAGCCTCCCCATAAAAAGGCTACGGCCGGGGTGTGTGAGGCACTGGCACTAGAATTAGTAGTGAGAGCTTCCCCATAAACGGGGCGTAGCAATCACCTGAGTGCAGTGATAGCCTCCCCATAAAAAGGCTACGGTCGGGGCGTGTGAGGCACTGGCACTAGAGTTAGCAATGAGAGCTTCCCCACAAATGGGGCGTAGCAATCACCTGAGTGCAGTGATAGCCTCCCCATAAAAAGGCTACAGTCAGGGTGTGCAAGGCACTGGCACTGGAGTGCAGTGATAACCTCCCCATAAAAAAGGCTACGGCCGGGGTGTGTGAGGCACTGGCACTAGAGTTGGCAGTGAGAGCTTCCCCACAAACGGGGCGTAGCAATCACTTGAGTGCAGTGATAGCTTCCCCACAAAAAGGCTACGGCCGGGGTGTGTAAGGCACTGGCACTAGAGATGGTAGTGGTAGCCTCCCCACAAAAAGGCTACGGCAAGGGTGTGCGAGACTGGCACTGGAGATGGTGGTGGTAGCCTCCCCACAAAAGGGCTACGGCCGGAGTGTGCGGATCACAGCGGATACCTCCTTCGCATTGTTTTGGAATATAGCGGAATCGCTCCGCCGCATATTAAAATGAACATAGGGAAATAGTGGAATGTACTTGACTTATTTTATTTATTATACTACTTAGCGTTGTAATCACTAACGTAGAATTACCTCCGCAGGTGTGCAGATACGAAATTAGGTGATTGACAACCAGAGCATGGAGCAAAAATAAATATGGTGATTCCATTTTTTATTTATTTGAGAAATAAGTGTGGCTACTGGGAAACGGTCTAAGACTGTGGGATCTTTATATATGTTTTTGTTAGAAATGCTAGACATATTTGCTAAATTGTGAGTAATACCTAGCCAACTAGGCCCACAATGTTGTGAAAAATGGTGGGTCGTTACATACTATGGTGTTTGTGGCTCCTTGGTGACGTCAGCAGCTAGAACTTAACGGCATGGACAAGCATCAACTTGCAAGGTTTTGTTGGGATTAACCAAACTAAATCCTCATTTCAACACACAATGATGAAATGTTCCAATCAAAATAGACACCAAACAAATTTGAGAAGAAAGATCAACCAATTGACAACACAAATTTTACGTGGAAACCCCAAAGTTGGGGAAAAAACCACGGGCAAATGACCAGATCAAATTTACTATATCATAGCTTTGATACAAAAACGATCTACGGGAGAACAAACTCCCCAATACCAATTTACTGTCCTTTCTACAAAATTGGTATTAACCACAAAGAAAGAAAATAGAGAATTACAGATTAAGAACTGGGCGAGGTTACCATTGACGATTGCAAACGAATCTCAACAAAACATTCACCTTTCTTCAATTTACACAATTTTCTTTCTCCTCTCTGACATTTTTTATCCAAAACCAAAATCCCAAAAAACAAAGAAGAAAAGCGTCTCATGGGGTTAATTTAGGGTAGAATTTTTTGCCCCCTAAACCACACCCATGCAGCGTATTTCCCTCCTGGAAACACCAGCCTTCCACAAGTACACAACAATCCTGCAAGATACCGTGATGAGGAAGCAACAGCAGCACACACAAGCACCCTAGAATAGATATTGCACCCGACTGCCGATGCTCGATATAGTTACCAATACCAATAATTCGACAGACCAACCACCAACAGGGATATACACCGCACCAAAGTACTATAGTTCGAACGCCAAACCAATTACCCCCTTCGGTTCATAAGACCCGGAATCCTCGATCACGTTCTCAGTACCATGTCTTATACGATGACGACGTTGACACTATACATATTATGGAGCCTCTGCACCAACCTTAATTTCATTAACTAGAAATAAAGGATATAAATAATCAATCTTCCTTGACTACTTGGTTACCGTGGACATGCAAACCCCACGGCCTGTAGGCTACCTCCTTTCCGATAGGGAGTCAATGAGAACAACGAGTACCCCACTCACAATAGTCATCACTTTTACAACCCAAGTCGTGCCCCTTGGATTGACTTGTTTACATGTAATTCCCTCAGCCAGAAAAGCATATAGGTTGTGGAGCGACAAAGAAGTGTACCTTAATCCTAAAGGCAGACGTCGACTAGATTGGCAGTCCTCCTCCTCCTTGAAGTTCTTGTCTGAACTCCACGAACTAGCTGCAGCAACTTCAAGTCGTCTCCTTGCATGATCTCGGCTTCTCTTCTCCACAAAGAGCGCACACAATCGTTCTGTCGTTACTTTCTACACAAGAGGGCATCCCTTATATAGAAATCTTTGTGTTTATCCATATCTCCAAGAATCCTAACAACATATCTTCATGAAGAACATGCTTATCTCTAAGAAGATCTCGCTTATCTTCAACAAGATCTTGCTTATCTCCAAGAAGATCTCGCTTATCTCCAAAAAGATCATGTTCATCTTTAGAGTTAGTTGCAACCAACTCCCATTAGTTGGCTAAGGATCAATCTTGATAACTATCAACACCACCATCATCCTTATCAGCAATTCTCTAAGAAGAACTCACACTGCACTCTCTTCACAAAGAGATTGTGTTCCCTTAGCCGATTCAAACCTTCTATCAGGTGACCCAATAAATCAGGACGTTGCTTTTTCCTTTCAACTAACCAAATCTATAAAATCTTGGTTTTTGCCCAAAATAAGCTTGCAATTTCATGTATTTACAAAGGAGTGACAGCCCGACAAACCTCCCCTTCCTGACTCCATGAAATACCTCTAACTAGTATGGGAAGCTTCATCCATGCTTGCTCCATTCCTGTAGTAAACATGTTTCTCCTTTGACACAACTTTAATCATCATGTCTAAAACATTCCTTTCAATATGAATTTTTGTTAGCTCAAAAGATTTACTTTGCAACACATCTCTTATCCAAATGAATTACACTCTGGCTATCACAGTGTACAATGTATGTCTCCCGTTTAACACCAATTTCATTCAAAAATCTCTTGTCCATAGCATCTCCTTGTAAGCTTCTGCATCTACTTCAGTTGTGGATAATGCAACACACTTTTGCAACCTAGACTTCCAAGACACAGCCCTATTAGCTAAATTAACAACAAACCTAGATGTTAAGCTTCTTGTCTCTAAGTCACCTACCATGTTTGCATCAATGTAGCCAACTAACAAATGTTTATCACTTCCAAAACACAAACACATTTTAGATGTACCTCTCAAGTACCTCATTATCCATTTAACTACTTGCCAATGTTCTTTGCTTGAATTTGTTAAATGTCTGCTAACTGTTCCAACTGCATATGCTATATCCGGTCTTGTACAAACCAGAGCATACACTAAACTACCAACCATAGAAGCATAAGGAACCTTTGTCATTTCCTTTATCTTTGTTTCACTTAAGTCACTTTTCTTCAACTTAAAGTGACCCCCAAGTGTTATCTTTGTTTCACTTAAGTAACTTTTCTTCAACTTAAAGTGACCCCCAATTGGAACTCCAACCGGCTTTTCATCTTTCATGTTGAATTTTTCAAGTACATTTTTCTATGTAGTTTTCCTGTGACACCTAAAGCTTTCTAGCTCCTCCTGTCACGCCGAATGGACATTCCTAAGATTTGCTTTACCGATCCTAAATCCTTCATTGCAAAGGATTTATTCAAATTTTTCTTTAAACTTGTAATCTTAGCTCCATCATGTCCTACAATCAACATGCCATCCACATAAAGAAATAGAATAATAAAGTCATCATCATCAAACCTCTTGATGAGCACACAGCGATCAGAAACAAACTTCTTGTACCCATTCATTTCCATAAAAGAATCAAACTTTTTATACCATTGTCTAGGAGCTTGCTTCAAACCATACAAACTCTTTTTCAGTCTGCATCACCATCTGTTCCTTTCCTCTGACTTCAAAACCCTCTGGTTGCTCCATGTATATAGTCTCCTCAAGATCACCATGAAGAAATGTCGTCTTCACATCTAACTATTCAACTTCCAAATCCAAACTTGCAGCCAAAGCCAGAACAATTCTAATAGAAGACATTTTAACAACAGGAGAAAAAATTTCATCGAAATCAATACCTTTCTTCTGTCTGAAGCCCTTCACCACCAACCTTGCCTTGTACCTTGGTTGTGTGTTATTTTGCTATCATGTTTGATCTTAGTGACCCATTTATTCTATTTGATACAATCTCTTCCCCTTAGGAAGATCCACCAACTCATAGGTGTGATTATCATACAAATGACTTCATCTCATCTTGCATTTGGCCTTCTAACCAGCTTTTCCGTGTCTACATAGAGCTTTGACCATCACTTGGAAATTTTTCGGTTCTCCAATATTCAGTGACTTGTCACAATATTCTGATGATGGATATCTTGTTGATGGAACTAGGTTCATGAGTGTGATATTCTCACATTAGTTGGCTCCAACCTTGATCAGAATCCACCCTGTTCCTATCCAACATCATTAACAAACTCATTAGAAATATCATCAATCACCTCATCCTCACCCTCATCATCACTAGGTGGGGAATAATTGTGTCATCCTGAGCTTCCTCTTCACTTCTAGTTGAGGTTGAAGGTTCTTTTATCTTTTCAAAGCTTTCCTGAGATTTTGTTTGACGAACTTCTTCCTTGTCAAAGTCCTCAACTGTTTGATCCTCCCTGAAAACTACATCTCTACTTTGAATCAGTTTTCTATTCTTAGGATCCCAAAGTTTGTATCCAAACTTATCATCACTATATCCCAGAAAAATACATTTCACAGCTCTAGAGTCAAGCTTAGCCCTTTGTTCCTTGGGCACATGTGCAAAGGCTTTACAACTAAAGACTCTCAAATGAGAATAGCTGACCTTTTTGTCACTCCAAACCCTTTCTGGTATGTCACTGTCCAGGGCATGTGTGGGAGATCTGTTGATCAAATAACAAGTTGTGCTCATGGCCTCACCCAGAAGCTTTTAGGCAACTTAGCTGAAGACAACATACTTCTAATCCTCTTAGAGATGGTCCTGTTCATTCTTTCAGTCACTCCATTATGTTGAGGAGTATAAGGAACCATCTTCTCATGCCTAATCTCATGTTTGCTACAATATTCATCAAACTCAACAGAATAATATTCACCACCATTATCACTTCTAAGGCATTTTAAGAGCTTACTAGTTTCTCTTTCAACCAATACATGAAAATTCTTAAAGATGCCAAAAACATCACTTTTATTTTTCATGTCATAAGCCCACACCTTCCTAGAAGTATCATCAATAAAAGTGACAAAATAAATAGAACCGCCAAGAGATTTTACCTCCATAGGCCCACACATATCAGTGTGTACCAACTCAAGAACTTCTGACTTCCTTGTACTTGTGCTTGCAAAGGATGTCATACGTTGTTTCCCCACCAAACAATGGTCACAAGGACTAATTGTGATGCCCTTGACCTTGGGAAGGAGATTTAGCTTCTTCAATATCTCTAGTCCCTTCTCACTCATGTGTCCCAATCGATGGTGCCACAAATCAACAGTGGAATCAAGTGAGGAGATATTAACTTCCCCTCGAACTAGACTCGTCTCAATCTTGTACAAACTACAACACTTCTTCCCTTTAGCAACAACAAGAGAACCTTTCACAAGTTTCCACACACCTTGTGCAAATTGTGAACCAAATCCTTCATCATCAAGCACTCTAATTGACAACAAACTCATCCTCAAATCTGGAATATGTCTGACATTTTTAAGCACCAATTTGTAACCCGTGTTTGTTACTATATGCACATCTCCAAGTCCCACAATTTTGGAAGTATCACTATTTCCCATCTTCACTATACCCAAATCCGAAGGTTCATAGGTAGTAAAGAAATTTCTGCTTGGAGTTGCATGGAATGATGCTCCCGAGTCAACTACCCAACTAGCATCACAATCAACCGTCAAACAATCATTCCCACAATCAGAAAGAATCACCAAGTCATCATGTACAACATTAGTATTCTTTTCTCCTTGATCCTTGTTGTCCTTATTTTTCAAGTCTTTCTTGAGCTTCCAACAATCCTTCTTGAAATGACTTGTCTTGTCACAATAATAACACTTCAAGTTCTTCCTGGATTTAGACCTTCCTCGACTCTTGTCCCTTCTGTTTGTGTCCCTATTTCTTGATCTACCTCTTGCCTCTTCTGACACTAATGCATGAGACCCTGAAGTTGGTAGAGATTTTCTTCTCACCTCCTCATTCAATAAACTGCTTGTTACCATGTCCATTGTGAGTTTTCCATCCGGAGCAGCATTGCTCAAAGAGATCACCAATGTTTCCCAGCTCTCTGGCAATGTGTTGAGGAGTAGGATAGCTTGTCATTCCTCATCTAAAGTCATCTTCATCCTGGCAAGTTGAGTAATAATACTCTTCATCTCATTGAGATGCTCACTTATGTCACTTCCATCCTTATACATAAGTTCACTAATTTCCTTATCAAAAGGGTCTTGTTGCCAGCAGTATTCCTCTCATAAACTTCTTGGAGTTTATCCCATATAGCTTTTGAGGATGTCAATTCAGAAACATGATGATACACAACTTCATCTACCCATTGTCTCAAACATGCCATAGCCTTTCTATCCAACTTATTCCAGTCTTTATCAGTCACCTCTGCCAGTTTCTGACCAGTGATAGGTTCATACAAATCCTTGGAATATAGATAATCAATCATCTTTCCTTTTCAATAGTGTGAGCTACTCATGCCCCTTAAGAGATATCATCTTAACATGCTTCTCATCAACCATCTTGTTGAAATATAAATCACAAACACACCAACTAGGCTTTTAGAAATTTGGTCAAACACCTAGCGTGTAAAACCCGCGACTCGAGTCAGGGTTTTATAGTCGTTAGCCGGTCGGTTTGACCGTGGTTCGAGTCGGTTCAGCTTTCAGAACACGTGTGCGGGGCCGAGGCCGACCGTGTGCACGTGCTATGAGGGTTCATGTATACCCAAGTATCGATGATAGCGTCAGATACGCATCAGCAGACTGAGTTATCAGTAGATATGAGAGTATACAGTTGATGATTTTATTTTTTTCATGTTGTGACCGTAGAATTAGTTTAGGCCGAATAACGCATTAGGACGCGTTAGATGGTATTCGGGTGGGTTATTAGTTATACGGCATGTCATTTGGATGTTGTGGTGTTTTATTTGATTTTATGGGATTTTTCCCAATTTTTCTGGATTTTTCTAGGATTTATTCCGAGTCAGTTATCATTCTTGACTCGAGCCGGTGTCGAGTCAAGTCTTATTTACAACTTTGCCACCGCCCTATACTTCTCATCTCCCTCCCCAAACCCTGACACTTTCCTTCACTCGCCGCCGCCCTGAGATTTTGCCACCGCCGTCGATGCCACCTTGCCGCCGATCGACGCCGCCCAGCCCGGCCGTGCCGTCGCCTTGCCGCCTCGACCACGCCCGGCCACCGTCCAGCCGTCGCGACGCCGGAAATCGCCATCGATTTCACGGCCGCTCCCGACGCGATTCCGCCGCCGTCTGCGCCGGACCGCCGCCGCCATGACGTCGAAGCTTCTCCCCTCGACTTCCCCTACCTTTCCCCCTTGCCTAGCGCCGCCGTCGAGGCCGGCCGTGGGTCTGATCGGAGCGATCGACCGCCCCGACCGCACTCGACGCCGCCGTCGGTGGCCATCGCCGCCGCGGCTGCCCTTGTTGTCACCACCATTGGGTCCAGCTCACCGAGACGGTGCTAACCCCTACCTCCGATTGCCTCGCCGGAGCAGTCGCCGGAAAACCACCGGAACTGCCGGAAAACCGCCGGCACAGTCGCCGGAAAACCGCCGACTCGCCTTCACCGCCTTCGTCCGTCGGCACCGATTTCAACGCCGATCGCGAGGTGGTTCTTCCTTCTTTTTTTAGAATTATTACATACATGTTGTGGTCATGGTAGCATATTAGAATTAATTTTATTAACTTCATGATTTTAGTTTAATTAATCGTGAATTATGATAAACATGTGATGATTAGCGTAGATTGTGTTGTGTGATGTAAATGCTCACTAATGAAATTGTTAGTAAACCACTGAATAGTTAATTAAATGCTTGTTAACTAGTTAATTTATGAATTTGCATGATTTAGGTTTTGCATGCTAGTATTAAGTTAAACGGATTAAATTGATTAAACCATTGTCACCTAATTAGAATAGGTATGTTTTGAAATTGGAATTAAAAGTGCTAGGTAATAAGTAACATATGAAATCATAAAATTATTAACTTGCTTGACAATTAGAGATTTAGTGTGATTGTTGAGATGATTGTCATGTTTGATTAGATTCATGTATGAATGTGGATATATTAGTTATATAGGCGTGCATCATATATGTATGGGCGTTAGTAAATAGTTATGTTCATGTAGGTTCGTTGCAGGAGCTCACCGTCTAGGCACGAGACTGCGCTTGGAGCTTCTGACAGGTCCGTTAGGACACGCTTCTCAGGTTTTATCGCTCTACTCTATCGGTGATTTGATTTATTGATCGTAGGACGTGTCAGGTGGATGATTTATTGGACCCCACCTAACACGTGTCATCTGGTCGATTGTTTTCGGAATTAATAACCCTCGAGGATGAGATCCCTCGAGCTTGTTTTCGAAAATAAGATCCACCTCAAGTTGCCTTCGGGCCTATTATAATAAATCCCGACCCAGCCCTATAAATAGTTTTATCGAGTTTTCAGTGAGACAAGAGAAGATGAGTCGACTTGCACGTGCCATGAGCGGATGCCGTGCCAGTCAAAGCGGGCTCTGGATTAGTGCCAGCGGACTGTTCCATTCCCGAGGGATCCTGACAACTCCGCGTTTGAGTTCCTCACACCCGGAGAACGTGGAGGTTTACGGGTACTGTTTAGTACAGCGCATGTCCGGACTTGTGGTTCAAAGGGTACTAAAGGCGCACTGCCTGAGAGTACTCGGCCTACGTGCTCAAGGCCAGGAGTAATATGGAGGTTCGGAGAGGGCTTAGGATAAAGTTTTACGTGAAGTACTGAAAAAGAAGTGTCGTGAGCGGCACAGTACCAGATAGATCAGGATGCTGTTGAGTCAGCTGCTCAACGGCTCCTTTGTAGTTGCCCTTATGAGAGTTCTTGAGGAAGATATATGATTGTTTGCTTTCCATGAGAGTTTGCTCTCATGTTCCAGTTTGATATTAGTTATTTCCGGACCAATGACACCCGTTGCTGACGCTTTTCTACTATATGTAGGTGAGGATGATGAATGGTGTATGTCGACCTCGACAAACGATTAATGCTTGCATTGCACACACATACCTGGAGCCGCGCCGACTTTTGCGTAAGATGTGATGTGATTGGCTATTGTAGCAAATTTACATATTGGTGTATATATGCATGTGTTTGTGAGGCTTGTAGGCCTTGTTTTAGAAATACTTGGAAATGTTTTGAAAAAAACTCTAATGATGTGCTATGCTAAAATGAAAAGGAACCAAATGAGCTGAGTATGAGATTGCAGGTGGGCTAGACCCAATTACAATATGTGTGGATGATTTGAACTCTAATGCAATATAAATTATTGTTTTATATATATATTATGTTGTGCCGTATTTTAACAAGGCAGTCCCCTTATTGCACGTTTAGGGAAGGTTCTGTCCGTTTTATTCAAGGTTTTATGAATTGTGTTGCTATTTTAATTATTTTGGTATGTAGTTATTATCATGGCATTCACGTAGTATCCTGTTAGGGTTTGCATCTCATTCATATATTATTTGCACATTAGCGGCATGCTCCATCTTGAGACGTCGAGAGGGTTATGTCGTAGCCGTTTAGGTTTTGGGTCCGCCAACTTAATCGGTTTACTGAGTAGTTCGATCCTTTGTAACAGTTCTGGTCTGGGTTGAGAGTAAACCGGATTGGGGTGTTACATAGCGGGCATTAAATATCATCAACAACCAAAATCTGGAACCAACCAACCAAACTCTGATACCACTTGTTGGGATTAACCAAACCAAATCCCCATTTTAACATACAAAGATGAGATGTTCCAATCAAAATAAACACACCAAACAAATCTGAGAAGAAAGATCAACCAATTGACAACACAAATTTTACATGGAAACCCCAAATTTGGGGAAAAAATCATGGGCAGACGGCTAGATTAAATTCAGTATATCACAACTTTGATACAGAAAAGATCCATAGGAGAACAAACTCCCCAATGCCAATTTATTGTACTTTCTACAAAATTGATATTAACCATAGAAAGAAAATAGAGAATTACAAATTAAGAACTTGGCAAAGTTACAGTTGACGATTGCAAGCAAATCTCAACAAAACATTCACCTTTCTTCAATCTACACGTTTTTTCTTTCTCCTCTCTTTCCTTTTTCTCCAAAAACCAAAGAAGAAAAGCGTTGGACGTTGCTTTTATTCCTTTCAACTAACCAAATCCACAAAATAGTAGTTTTTGCCCAAAATAGGGTTAAGATTTCATGTATTTACAGAGGAGGGACAACCCAATAGGCTTCAGGGCTCCACAAACTTATCGATAGGGGTGCTAATTGAGCGAGTGAGCCGAGCTCAACATGTGTTCCAACTCGACTCGAATAGTTCGAAACTTGTTCGAACTCGACTCGAGATCGAACGAGTTTTGGACATACATGCTCGAGTTCGACTCGAATATCTTTTATGTGTTCGAGCTCGACTCGAGCTCGAATATACTTAAACTGTTTAATTTTTGTGAGCTCGTTCGCCCAGCTCGTTCGTTAGCTCGAAACCAGCTCGATTAAAAGTCAAAAGTAAGTACCTCACTTAAAAAAATGAGGCCAATGTGGTTTGAACCCACAACCTTGAAGTCATCAAGGTGAATACTTACCATCTCAACTATCTTGCTTCTTTGTTATTATATTATATATATATATATATATATATATAAATATAATATAAAGACTATATTATTATATTATTTTATCGAGTCGAGTTCGAGTCGAACTACGAGTCAAGTTCGAGTTACAAGCCGAGTTGAGTCGAGTCGAACACGACCTTGCTCAAGCTCGGCTCGCAAGATTCGAGTTCGAGTCGAGCATTTAAATGTCGAGTTTCGAGTCGAGTCAAGCTGAGCCTAACGCTAAATGCTCACGAGCTAGCTCGCTCAATTAGCAACCCTACTTATCGACAACAACTTTCCTTCTAGACTCCGATGGGGTATCAACTTTTGATGGATCTCCTTTCCAGCGACTTCAATAGCAAGGCTAACAGGCAAAATTGATCATCAATTTTGGTACAACTCTGGTAGTGGTCTAGATCTTCAGTAAAGAGGCTTCTTGCTTACTCCTCACAGCAATGACAATCCAAGTATCGCAAGGCTTCAAACGGCAGCGGATCGGCAGGTTTCCTGGATGTGTTTGTGCATGGAAGCTAGTCTTGGGCATCTCTTCCCTCTGGACTTAACCAAGAACAATGTAGGCTTCTCCCCATGGCAGCAATGTTAAGATTCTTGCAAAAGCTTGTCATCAGTGCTCTTCCACGCGGCGAAGCATGGACCAACTTCCTCTTTTCTCGACCTTGGCAACAACAAACAGGGTAGCCTTGGCCTCAGCAATGAGAGATATCAGTAGACTTCCTCCTCTCTACAAGTGCAACACCCCATTTTTGCTTTGAAAGTATGATGTTATAATATGTTATAATTCGGAAGCTAGTCTACTATCATACAAATTTTATTGAAACAGATCTTAACCTTTAAGAAGACTTAAGAACCTTAATGAACTTTATATCATGCATATTAAATCATATTATGTAGGAAGACTTCATAAGCTTAAGGCTTTTAGAATGAGCAATCCGATTCACTGAAGAGGCGGCACCTCCCTAGTAATTATGAGGGTGACTTTACATATGCGAATGATCACTTCAAATTATGAAAAAGGCGTACCCCGCTCTAGTTAAGAGGTTAGATGTTGTGACATGCTTCAATTCTTAATCTTAATTAAAGTGATTAGATTATCTTAATAAAAGGAGAACACAATACCAGCCTTAGATTAAAAAGAAAAATCTAAAAAATATAATAAAAATACTTTTGGTAGAGGATCATGAATTCAAATATCGCTAACCTCAATTTTTTTAAAAAAAATAATAAAAATATCTTTTACGGTATAAGGTCAAAGGTTGGAACTCGACTAAGCACAACTTCTTACTTCTTACGAAAAAGAGTTTGTCTAATTGTCTTTAAAAAATATAATAAAAAAATCAGATAATTATAATTCATTTCATTCAAATGGGGTATATTTTAAAATCAATCATAATTATATCTAAAATATTAAATTATTACAAATTATCTCATTGTTTAATGAGAATTTATGTATAAAATTAAAATTATTAAGTATAAATTACGCCTATTACGACATCTTTCCTAATATTAATAAAAGTGAAACTCAATACTAGTATGAGATTAAATGTAACACTCCAAATATGGTTAACGTTCAGGAACCGAACCGGAATGTCACTAATCCCAGTTGGGTTAGTTAACCTGAACCCAACTCATGCAAATCTACTCTCGGGATCTCAAGATAGAAGATGTCAATCGCTTTGTATGGATAAATGCATAAAACCCTAACATGCTACTACATGGATGATATGGCAAACAGTTTACATACCAAAATAACTATGATAAAATCAATAAGAATTCTCGAAATAAAACACACAGAGCCTCCCTTAAAAGTGCAATTAGGGGCCACCCTGTCAAATCATCATATATAAATATATAAAACCATCAACATCCATTACAAAATATTTTTCACGTAAACATTTAATTTGGACACATCAAAGCATTCTTGACATTTGAGTCTTAACCCATTTGTGCTTTCTATTCACTTTACACATCAAATTGTAGGCATTACTTATTGTATTTATTCAATATCTAAACAAAATTTACTAAAACATATGTATTCAAATGTCACAATTAGAAATTCTGTTACTGAAGCAAATATCATATCACATCAAATTATCATACCTTGCATTACATCAAATCATTATTAATATAATAACAACATCAACAAAATATTAGCATTCTATCGCCTGACATGTGTGTGAAAAAGACATCAATGATCCTTCGTTTAGGTTGGCACATCTAACTCATGCTCATCACCTATATATATTATAAAAACACGTTAGTAATGAATGTTATTAGTCCAAAATATAACTAATATCAAACTGGCTATGAGGGTTAACTCTCATATGAAGAAAAACATTCGTATATTTCACCAGAACTCTTTGAAAGGCACCTATTGAGGAGCCACTGAGCTACGGACCCGATCGCATCCCGAACTGCCTACTCTGCTACTGGTGATGCCTCTCTCGGCATTTTCTTATTTCATTTTCTTGTACCTTGGGACTACTAGTATATTATAAGCCCTCTCATTTCATACATAATTCTTCTCGCCTTGAGCACAAAGACCGAGTACTCTCAGGCAGTCACCTTTAGTACCCTTTGAACCACAAGTCCGGATATGCGTTGTACTAAACAATACCCATAAACCTCCATGTTTCTTTGGGTGTGAGGAACTCAAAATAGGAGTTGTCAGGCTCCCTCGAGATTGGAACAACCTGCTCACTAATCCAAAGCCCACTTTGATTGTCACATGCACCCGCTCGTGGTACGTGCGAGTCGGTTTTCCCATCTCTCGTGTCACTAAAAACTTGATAAAACTATATATATAGGACTGGGAAGGGATTTATACAATAATCCCGAAGGCAACTTGTGATGGATATTGTTTTCAAACACATACTCGATGGATCTCATCCTCAAGGGTTACTAATCTGGAAAACTGGTTGATTAAATGGTGCGGGTTAAGTGGGATCTAATAAAATGCTACTTAACTCATCCTGCAAGTAATAAAACAATACACAATAGAATAAAGCATAAAATAGGAAGCGAGCCCTACATGGACCTGGTAGAAGCTCCAATTGTGTCCACGTGCCTAGGCGGCGAACTCCTACTCCGTACCTACACATCAAATCTAGAAGCTAATGCCCGCTAACTAAATGATGCACCAAACATCCTATAGCATATACACACCACATCATATATCAATCACACATAAGTTTTCCTATGCTATGTTGTATTAGATTACAATAATTATTTAGTTTACCTAATTAGTTCCTTAGCACTTGTTTTAATACACTTCAATCAAGCAAATTTCATATTTTTATTTATAATAAAATATCAAACTCGTCAATTCATTAATCCTATCATGTTGTGCTAATAATTATCACCCTTAATAAATTAAGTCGGAGTTAATTATACTTCTCGTTGTCGGTAATCGGCGACAACCAAGGTTCGTCGAGTGTCTAGGAGCTCGAATTCGGTGCTTGACAGCGTCCGAAGTTTGATCGGGTTCAACTGGATGAGTTTAGTGGAAGATCTGGCTGGGATGGCCGGCACTAGGCTCTGCTTTGGTCGGGAAAGCTTGTAGGAGGGTCAGCGACGTTGAGGCAACAACTGGATGGCAGCGGCATCGATCACTGGCAGAGGAATCAGCGACAAGTAAAGGGGTGGCGTTGAGGGTTTGGTATATATAAGGTATCAGGGGAGAAGACGAGTGGTCTGGGGAGAAAATGAGTGGTCGTCTCGTAAATAGAACTTGACTCGACTCCAACTTGAGTAAAAAATAATAACTAACTCGTAATAATTCCTAAAAAAAACTAGAAAATAGGGGAAATCCGATAAAACATAACACACATCATAGCATCACAATGACAAGATCTATAATTAATAACCCACCCAAACTGCTCGTAAAACTTCCTAATGCGTTATTCAACCTAGAAAAATAATTCTGCGATCTAATACTAAAATAAAATCTGGGTGTACTCTCATATATTTTGATAACTCATTCTACTGTTGTCTTACTGGCGTTATCATCATATACTTGGGTACACATGACTCTCATGGTTCATAACACATGACCGGTCTCAGCTTGATACATGTGTTCTGAAATTGACCTGACTGAAAATAACGGTTGAACCGACCAGTTATAACTATAAAACCCTAATTCGAGTCACGGGTTTTACAACCTTCCCTCCTTCTACAAATTTTGTCCTCGAAATTGTAAATCAAGGAGGCTTTGCTCTCCTAGCTATCTACTAAATATGAATTTTGAAGCGGGATGTGTGCATACTAGTCATGTCAGTCGTATCCTCCAATACTTCAACAATTGTGGCGTGTAACGACCCGCCCGTTCCGAGCCACGAGCCAAGTGTTACTATATAAAACTAAGTGTCTCATAAATTAATTTCCTATTAATTTTCAAGATTTTAAATAAATCCATAACAATAAATTTAATATACAAATGCTCGGAATAATCTAAGTCCCATGAACCGAACCAAAATCCCACTGCCATGCAAACAATCTCGAGAAAAAATAGTCCAATAATAGAGTCCTCTAGCTATCCCGACTCTACCCATCCTTCCATGCTCATACCTGTGGAGGCAATTCCGTGTTAGTGATAAAAACACTAAGTCATATAATTAAATGAAACAAGTCAATAAAATCCCTATTATCGTTTCAAGAGTCTTTTAGTTGTTATGAGCCTATGTCGAGCTCGTTATATGCTGGGAGGGGTGGCCACCCCATCCAGCTACCATCCCATGCATGCGCACACACGCTATGTGGCCCACGGCCTGTAATTACCGATATTTGCCATTGACTCACCCTCTCAGTATCACAAGTGCATAATGAGTCATCTTGCGCCATTGCGCCCTGTCCCCCTTTCGGCATGGGGGCAGGTGTTCAATCTTTCAGGGGGTGCTGCCTTGTGCCGAATTGGGTCGACCCCAGTTGCGTTCCGGCACATGGTGGTCAAATACTCAAGTTGACCAAGACTCCCACATAGTAATTTTAAGGGTGCGGCCCTATGTCGGACTGAGTCAATTCCTTGACCTCGGTTGCACTCGAGTACATGGTGGTCGAATCTGGGCTTAGGCCGACTAGGGCTGCCAACAAGGGAAAATACAATGTTTCAAATAATTATACGGACCTGGTATTGTGATGAGGAACCCGAAACTATAACACATGATCCTAAAGCCTTCCCTTTGTGAGTCAAATGTGCTCACAAACTATCCAGAGGATGTTTCATTCAATATCAACGGAACTCTCCTTTATTTAGAAGAGTATGTTTAGAATTCAAGAAGTCACTACATTAAATTTTATTAATATGTGTGGAATTCAAGAAAGTACTACATTAAATTTTATAGAAAAGAACATAATCACTCATAACTATATCATTTGTGTGATAATGAAATGTCAAAAACTTACTATTAAGTGAATACGAATGGGTTATAAATGATATTGATTCTTAAGAATTTATTTAATTAAATATTATTTATGGTTCATTTTAAGATTTATAAAAACCTAAATAAAATAACCTAATTATTTTTTCGGGGTTTTATAGGTTGTGTCCATCCTCACTGCCCATGCTGGTGCTAAATTGGATGGGTCTACTGGTGGTCTTCTTTGTATTCTACTCTGATCCAAAGCTATCTATTCTTATCCTATCATGGCAGCCATCATTCCTCGCTGATTCAGGCCCCTTTGTTGCTGTCTTGGTGACTGCTGACCACTATTTCTTTGTCCCTGCCCTTGGTTCTATTGACCTCTTTGCTGTTGCAATGGGGTAGCTAGAAGCATTAGTAGTTATGGCGGTGCCGGAAGGGTTGGCTATTGGTGCCGAGTAGTCAAACATTCTACTGCCCAATGTCTTGGTTGACCACATCTAAAACATGCTTCTATACCCGCTTTGCATATTCCTCTGTGACGGCGTCCGCAATTCTGACATGTTCAGTGTCTGTTCTCCTAAACTTGTCCATCCATGGCTCTCATTGCAACTGGAGCATCTATCACATGCCTCTATTGTGTCCCCTAATCCGATAACATTGTTGAGGGTGTTGTTGTCTCTGATCATAGTCTCGGCGGGTCGAGTAGCCAAGATTCGCTCAGCTTCGCTTGCGGCTGCACCACATCCCTAAAAGTGGCAAATCTCCTGTCAATTAGTACTAGATGAATCTTATAGTGTAGACTTTCATAAGAGTGTTTGACTCTTCATTGTTCTGTCAACACTAAATCTGGTGCAAATCTTTCCAATGCTCTGAATCGGGCTTTATACTGTGCCACACTAATGGGTCCCTTGTCTAAGTCTCTGAAAGTTACTTTCCTTCTTCTTCCTTACATTAGGAGGAAAATATTTTCCATCGAACTCAGCTTTGAATTCATCCCATGTCACATCCTGAAGTTGCCTGCCTGTAAATGTGGAGGCAATGACTGACTCCCACCATAATCTAGCCTCATCCTCTAACGTTCCTGCAATAATCTGTACACGATGCTCCATCAAAAGTGCCACACTACTTAATACACCAATGGCTAATGAAATCCACAAGAAAGCTTCTTCTGCATCTAGTGTTCTCGTGAATGGGTGTCCTCCATTCTTCATGAACCGCTCATATTGCCACAATCCGATATTTTTATCACCTGTCGATTTGTTTGATACTTCTCCAATCTCGAATTGCAGAAATGGTGATACTACCCCTATTTACATATTACCAAACCCTGGGGCACCCATCTGTCCACTGCATTCTCCTCCCGGTCCACTACCCTCCGTACACCTTCCTACTTGAAGTGGGATAACTGGTGGAATTGTTGTAGGAGTGGTCCCTTGATGTAGCGATGGAGGAAGTGGCAGCAAAGGGCCCATAGGAACTGCAAACTCCCCTCGTGCCTCATCATCCACGGCTAATTTCTTCTCTATTCGTGCTACTGCGAGAGCTATTTGTCATAGTTTTGTTTGGAATTTCTCCTAACTCTGTTACATCTACATTTGTACCTCTGCCAACTTTGCAATGGCAGCCTCCGTTTCGGTCTAACAGCTTCTAACACTGTAACAGCTTCCACTACGATGGCTCCCACTACGGTGGCTTACTAAGCCTAGCTCGTTGGCAGCGGTGCGACTCTAGATTATGCTAGACACCGTCTCGCTGTGAATATGACGAGGGCTAGCTTGTCTGGGCAAAGGAGGCAATGGAATCCTATTCCGAGTACTTCAAGTTTTGACCATAATTACCCTTACTCACTGATCCAATCCTGAAAATACTGCCACACTACCCATTGATGAGAAATTTGTAAATCAAAGACAACTAGGACATAAATATATACAGCCAGCTGGACTTGGAGCAATATTTGCACACATATCATGTATGAAAATATCTTCCAGCTAAATCGACTAAGAATGTCACTAGTCCCGATTGGGTTCAGGTTAGCCAACCCAACTGGGACCAGTGACATTTTAGTTCGGTTCCCGAGCATGAATCAGATTTGGGATATTACATTAAAAGTATGAGAATCAGCCAATCAAAATACAAGAAAAATCTAAAATTAAAATTATAATACCTCCAATAGAAGGTCAAGGGTTTGAATCTCATAAACTTCAATTTATTTTTTTCAAAAAATTATAAAAATATCTTTCACGGTTTAAGTTCACATGTTTAAACCTGGCTAACCTTATTTTTTAATTTCTTACTAATAAGAATCTGTCTAATTGTCTTAACAAAAATATAATAAAAAATCAAAGAATTATAATTAATTTTTTTGTTCAAATGTGATATATCTTTAAAGTCAATCTCACTCTATATATGAGATATTAAATTTTTATAATCTATCTCATTATTTAATGAAAATTTATGTATAAAAAATTATATTTATCTAGTGTAGGTCGCGCATGATGTAACATCTTACATAATATTAATAAAAATATAAAAAATACAATAAAAATATTTCCCGCAGAGGATTAAGGGTTTGAATCTCACTAAAATCAATTTCTTTTAAAATAATAATAATAATAAATTTCATAATATAAGGTCATAAGTTCAAACCTGACTAACCTCAACTTTTATTTTCTTGCTAATAAGAGTTTGTGCAATTGTCTGGAAAAAATATAATAAAAAATTACATAATTATAATTAATCTTTTCATTCAAATAAAATATATTTTTAAAATTAATAAGAGTCTATATTTAAGATATTAAATTATTATAACTTTTCTCATTATTAAATGAAAGTTTATGTATAAAAATTAAAATTTATCAGGTGTAGGTTGTGCATGGCCTTATATCTTGCCTATGGATAAATAACGTTTGGCAATTATAATATTTGACAAACATTATTTATGATGCATTTATAATTGCCGAATCCGGTATAAATTATAATTTCATAGTATAAGGTCTATAATATTCGGGATAAGTTACATTTTATGTATAAAGATTAATTTTTTATAATATTTTATGATGGTTTTTTATGAGTGCTTTTATTATTTTATATTTTATACTTTACCTTTATTTGACAAATCATTATCTTTATAATTTTATACCAACCACTTTTACATTAAAGTGTTGAGGTTTTTTTACTCTAATCATGTTTAAGCTTTTTTACATCGCCATTGATTCTCGTCATACCATAATTTTATGCATCCTTTAATACTTACATAATTTAAAATTATTATTATCATTTATTATTAGAAAAATAGTAAAATATACTTCTACCTAAATCAGAAATTTAAAAATGTTAATAAATTTTAATGTATTTATAATTATACTATCAAATTAAACATTGTTACCTAATAATATATACTTAATTTAATATTTTTACAGATTTTATATATTTATTTATTTACATATTATTATTTATTAGTAAAAATACTTAGAGTATAATTTTATTCGAATAAAAAAATTTAAAATATTTTTTATTTAATTATTAAAATTTGATAATTATTAAATTAAAATTACTTTTAATATTTATTTACAACTATATTTTTTTGTTAAAATTTAATAAATATTCATTATTTATATTATTAATAAATTTAATTACATATCACTACTTTTAATACATATTGCATCGGCTGGGTCTTTAACTAATTTCTTTTAATATTAAAAGACGGGCTAGTTCGAATACAAGGAATTAGATCCGCTTCTGGGCACCCTAATAACGGTTCTAATAGAGTCGGATCTTAATCGAACAGCCCCAGGGGCAACCGAATCCGATTGTGACCCGTCATTGACCACATGTTAATCACCCACACGGTCCCATCCCCGCCTCCATCTCACCCTCGCCGCCGTCCGCCGCCGCCGCCGCTACCACCGCCGCCGTCCGCCTTTCCGCCGCCCTCACCGCGTAGGTATGCTTCACTAGCCTCATCGGTCCCATGTCCGCCAATTTCGAGCCGGCAACAACTGTTCGATTTAGTTCTTGATCCTGTTGTGGTGGTAGGCGGGATCAGTGTTTGCTTGTGAATTTGATCGGAATGGGGCGGATTCCGGAGCTGTTTGACGAAGCAGTTGCTTGAAATGGAGCTTGCTATTGTTTTCACTGACTGGTTCATGTTTTGGATGCTTTGTGTGGGCATTTTTGTTGAGTTTGCTTCACTGCTACTCTTTTGGATCCCTTCGATGTAGTTGCAATTTGATGCATTTTTTGATGAAATTTGAAAAACAAGTCAATTTGATGAAATTTCCTTTTTAGGTGTGAAATTGGTTGAAACAAGGTGGATTATGATTGCCTCTTTTGAAATTTCGGTTGGTTTAGTGATGTTGCTACGATCGAAATGGAGTTGGGTATAGTTTGCAGTGGTTAAATTTGGCGTTTTTGTTGTTAGGAAGGATGATTTGGGTCGTATTTTTTTCATTTTGCTTGAGTGCTGCTCTTTTAAGTCACCGTTTCCCCGCAAATTTGTATCTTTGACAATTATTTTATGTAGTTCCTGATCTGCTTGCCACGGTTGGTGGGATCAACTTTTTGGTCTGATTTTTTTGATCGGATTGAGGTAGATTATGATGTTTGGATTGGTGCAGTGATGATGCAATGCTCAAAATGGAGTTTGCTCTTGTTTAATTTGGTATTTTTTATTCCCAGGTAGGTTGATTGAAGGCGCAACTTTTATTTTTTATTTTTTTGCTCCACTTGTTCTATTCTAAGTCCGCTTTTCCCCAAATAACCTTTTGATGTAGTTAGTTTCTGGCCTGGTTGTTATGGTTGGTGGGATCAATTTTTTGGGTGTGATGTTGATTGGATTGAACTTGTTTATGCAATGTGTTAAAGTGAATATTAAGTGTTTCCCTTTTCTAACAGCCTGAGCTTTTGAGACAAGTGGTTAGACCATCTAAAATTTACACACTGCTTGAAAATATGAACTTTTCTCTTGTTTACCGTGCTTAGTTTGTGAATAGCGATGATTGTTGTCTGATTGTGGAGGCATTGCAAATTTGAATTGTGTATGTGGTTGTAACTTTGAGGGAGAAAAAGACAATAGGAGGCAAAATGGGAGCATTTGATTGCGTAATTATCTAATCAAAGTTTGGGATTGGTACAATTTGAATAGAGATTAAATGAAGAAATTGATTGTTGAGGTTGTGTGGATACAAGTCCTCAGTTTTACTCTCCACATCCCTTTGATGTAGGTGTGATTTGACCTTTCTTCAGTGGTCTGATCTGGTTCTTATGGTTGGGGAGATCACTTTTTGGGTAGGAATTTGATTTGATTGAAGTTGATTATGATGCGTTTTCTGGTTTGAATTTGTGCAGCAATGAGGGGGTGTGCTGGGTGCTATTTGTATTCCAATTTGTGGTTTTATAATCTGAATTTGTCATTGTGTTTGTGGTTTTTTTTAAAATCAATGATGCTTGTGATTTGTATATATTAGTGAGAAGGGGATGGTGATAGCAGGTATAAGGAGGGGATTTAGTTTGAGAGGTTTGGTTCGGACAATTTGGGGGGCACATGATCTTAAGCCCTCAAAAGTTATGTGGATGCATCATACAAGTGCTCACCTCTGAGCCCTAGTATTCAAGTCTATGTGAAATTTGTTATGATCTTAAGCCCTCAATATTTTTGGTCATGTGGATGCATCATGCAAAGTTGCTTACGATCTTAGCCCTATTATTCAAGTCTATGTGAAATTTGTTTTATGTCTTTATCTGCAAATTTTGAATTACTTATCTCCCTTAGAAATTGGACAAATATGTTCCTCCTTACAAATGAAATTGGTGGTTTTGAGTTACCTCTCCAAGTCTGTGCATCTCCCACTAGCTGAAAAGTTGCTAACAATTATCCACTTATGAGTTATGACAAACTAAATAAGACAGCTTTCTATTCAATGTGTAGGCTGTAGCCATTAGTATCAGGCAGAGACAGTACCCTGCAGTAACGTGAAATTTGCTATGACAAAGTAATATTGTCCAATAGTACATGCTTCGCATATGCATTTGAATGGGTTTATTTATTTATGTTGCAGATTTGAGCTTTTCAGAGAGATAACTGTTTTGTAGCTCTATGATCAGTGTTTCTTGTGGGGAGTTTGGAAAAGTTTGAAGCTTAGTTTCTCAATGGAGCCAGAAATAGCTAATTCTTTGCCAGTACATGCCGTTTCTGCGACTAGCTTAGGTACAGATAGGCATCCAGCTGCAGTCACTGCTGCACCACCATCTGGGGCTCCTACTGCAACAACCGGGCATGACAATACTGCACGCAGTGGACAATCAGTGATGTCAACTTCTGGATTATCAGCATGGGCAAAGAGTTTGAAAATTCCACAACCTTCATCTCTGGAGGCTTCTGGATCAGGATCTCCTGGGAAGTCTGCATTCTCACGTTTCACCAGTGGAATTGGTCTGCGTTTATCTCCAAAAGCTCCGGCAACAGAGGAAAAGGCCGACAGTCCCTCCTCCTCATCTTCTGCACAGACTAGTGTCTTTGGTACTATTACGAAAGGATTAGTGGACTCATCAAAAAATGCTGTCAAGGCCGTGCAAGTTAAGGCTAGACACATTGTCTCACAAAACAAAAGGCGATATCAGGTATGCGATGTTACTGGTTTTTCTTCTCTTTTAGTCACGTGTGTCTTGAGAAGGGATTTCCTCGGCCATAAAAAGCTAATATGTTCAAAGAAGTTATACAATATTCCTCCCCAAAATGTTGATGTTAAAATCTGCAATCTCATGTATTTTTGTTCCTCATTCTAATTGAGGAAGGGTGGTCGTAAATATCGCGTTGTTTCAGTGGAACCTGTTTTAATTTGGGTATGCAATTGATACTGCTTGAGTCATGTTTCCTTTTCTTTTTATTCAGGAAGGTGGTTTTGATCTGGACATGACATATATTACTGAGAATATTATTGCGATGGGGTTTCCAGCAGGTGATATGAGCTCAGGCTTTTTGGATATGTAGAAGTAAGCAACTTTTAATATTTGTTTTAAGTATGTTATTTGCATCCCATAAATTTTATTAAAATTGGAATTTTCTTTTTAGGGATTTTATAGGAACCATATGGAAGAAGTGATCAAGTTTTTTGAGACTCATCATCAGGTTATTTATTCCAACCACTTCCTTTTTGAATTTGTTAAAAAACATTCTATTTTGCTTCTTTTTTTTTACCACATGTATGAGGGTCAGAAGTGATGACACTTCCTATTTTAAATACTTATGATACATATTTCAGGGAAAGTATAAAGTATACAATCTTTGTTCAGAGAGGCTCTATGATGCATCACTATTCGAGGGGAAGGTGATTATTACATGCTTAGTTCTTTTTCTCTGCCTTTAATTTTTCTGGTTCACTTTCTTTGAAGATAACAAGAAGATTAGTATTTAGTTGAGATATCTGAAATGCGCTTGTTTGTAAATTATGGAAATAAAAGCAAGCTTGACCACTGTGGAATCTGTTGAAGTGTGGCTGCTTTCCTTCAATTCAATTTCCATGTCATGTTTTCTTCAGGTTGCATGTTTTCCTTTTGATGATCATAACTGCCCTCCATCTCAACTCATTATATCATTTTGTCAAAGTGCATACTCGTGGCTTAAGACAGACATTGAAAATGTTGTGGTTGTTCACTGTAAAGCTGGAATGGCTAGGACGGGGTTGATGATTTCAAGCCTTCTTCTTTACTTGAAAGTAAGATTTTAACATTTACACGGTGAGGTGTTATTTACTAATTTGTTGCTTACAGGGCTTATTGGATTCCTAGCTGTGATGGAATTTCATCATTTTGCAGTTCTTTCCCACAGCAGAGGAGTCAATTGATTATTACAATCAAAAAAGATGCTTTGATGGAAAGGGACTTGTCCTTCCAAGTCAGATTGTTAGTCTATCTACCTAACATGCAATTAATTTTCTATATTTATTTAGTATCTTCTAACATCTTTGTTCGTTTATGATCAATGTAGAGGTATGTCAAATATTTTGAGCACATATTAACATATTTCAATGGAGAAAATCAACCTGGACGGAGGTGCTTCCTTCATGGTCTTGTCAATGTTAAGTGCTTTTAACTGACTATCGAGGAATATAATCATCATAATCATCCTGCAGGTGTATGCTTAGGGGCTTTCGCCTTCATAGATGCCCTTATTGGATTAGGCCCTCCATTACAGTTTCTAATCATGATGGTGGGTTCCAACATTACTTGGATTTGGTATTAGTTTCTAGTATTGATTTGGTTCTTGTTCCCATCAATCTGTTACGCTATAGTATTTTTCTTTTGTTGTGGTATTTCATGGACAAAGCAAAATTTTGGCAAACAATGTTCTATTTCTGTATTCTTCTTGGATGATTTCTTCTGCTGCCAATTCATGTATTTTCTTATTGTTCATAGGTGTTCTGTTCTCAACAAAGAAGCATCCAAGGACAAAAGATCTGGCAGTATGTTATCGCATTGATTTTATTTCATTTCAGTTTTGCAATAGTTTTGTTATTATTGATAAATAATAAACACCATCACTCAACCATTGTTCTTAATAACTTTTGCACTTTGCCATCTGCGTATGCTAGATCATTCTTTTATGTGAAGAGTTACACACTGCAATGATTTGATATACTGTGGACATTTGAAGCTCTTTTGTTTACTGTTATAGTAATTACCTCGTTTTCATGTCTCCTATGATTTTCTGAAATCTGACTGCAAATTATGGTGTTCCATCAGCCTGAAGATTTCTGGTTTACTGCACCAAGAAAGGGGATCATGGTCTTTGCATTACCCGGGGAACCTGGGCTGACAGAATTATGTGGTGATTTTAAAGTTCATTTTCACGATCGTCAAGGAGATTTTTATTGGTTTGTCCTACAACTTTCCTGGATTTTATGTTCTATTTCCCCGTCTTAGGCTACTTCTTCTTCAGATACCTCTATTAATTTGTTTAGAAATTTTCTTACTAGTCTGTTTATGCACTTTTTCTAATAAAACAAATTTATGCCTTTTGTTTTCTGAAAGTCTAACTGCTAAGTGCTCAAATATGAAGTTCTGTTTACTTCTCAGTTGGCTAAATACAACAATGATGGAGAATAGGAAAGTGTTGACTACATCTGATCTTGATGGCTTTGACAAGGTTGGCTATTATCCTTTAAATAGTAATGGCTGGCATCAATTTTTAACTGTCATGTTATACAAGGGTGGCATGAATGTTCACTTATTTTTTAGCAAGCACAAGATTGCAGCACAGAAAACTCCATTAGCTCAACATTAGTGCCATATATAAATGAAATGTCATGGTTCTAACTGCATTTTCTAGGGATGAATATTCTGTTTGGAACGTTCTGTGTTCACATTGGATATGGTCCTGCAGAGAAAGCTTCCTTCCCCTGGATTCCAGTTGGAGATTGTTGTAGCAGATTATGATGGTTCTGTCCCGACAAAGTCCAAGAATGAAGAAACTGCTGCCGAAGCCAATAAAAGTGTGAGCAATAGTTTCTCAACTGCTGAGGGAACTGCCTTGCCTGCTGATCAGAGCAAGAGCTCAGGCAGCAATGATAACGATGATGTTTTCTCTGATAACGAAGTGGATGAAGCTTCCAAAAATCCACGTGCGCGAACCGTAGCGGATAACCGGGCACCAAGTTCTGAATCTGGAAAGCCAAAGGATGAAGTAGCGGGTGCAGCCAATGGTGTACAACAATTATCACTGAAAGGCCAAGCGACAGGATCTGCTCAAGTACCTGAGGGTACAAACAAACTCGATGATGCAAACAAACAAGTCATTGCTCCCGTATCGGGAGTGGAGGAACCCAAATTGGATTCAGGAACAATGAGTGAATTCAAGGCAATTGCTGCCGATGCTTCTGTTTTTACCTTTGGTGATGAAGATGATTATGAGAGTGACTAAGAGGCACCGTCATTAATTTGAAACTGGCAAAATTGGTGCACAAGCCTGTATATAGTAAATGTGTTGTAAGAAAATCGAATGAAATTTGGTCTTTTAAAAATGGTTAAGATTTGTATTTGAGATTGATTCATTAT
The DNA here is from genome assembly GCA_033002965.1 of Piper betle. Classification (NCBI taxonomy): domain Eukaryota; kingdom Viridiplantae; phylum Streptophyta; class Magnoliopsida; order Piperales; family Piperaceae; genus Piper; species Piper betle. The sequence continues at coordinate 62,490 of JAURVB010004640.1, forward strand.
TTCATTCGGAATGGAATAAGTTATGGCTCATTAGGGCTTCAAGTGGACTGTGCAGTGATGGTGAGATCTGGGGTTTAGACGTTTGGCTCCTCTTGCCTCTGGATTTCATGGCAGCTGGTGCTTGTTCTTTGTCAATGTGGATTTTTTATATTTTACAGGTGTAATCTTGTTATCCTCTTAGTCGTCATCATTAGCATGAAAATGCTTCGCAGTGTGCGTTTAAAAAACTATCAACACCCACACATTAAAGCCCTGATTTCTTTTTTTGCCTTAATCGCATTTTAGGCTTTTTTGGTATTGTGGTTAATTATGGTTTCACAATTGTCCTGTGGGTTCATTAATACTTACTTAACTGAAAATTATTATTATTATTATTAAAAATTTGGAGTATAATTCTATTGAAATTTAAAATTTGAAAAAAAAATTGATATATTTCACCGGTATACTTATAATAATCATGTTACCCATTAAAATTTGGTGGCTAATAATACCTGCTTAGTTTAATATTTTTACATAATTCGTGATTCCATTATTTATTTATTTTTTATTGTTAGAAAAAATTTAAAAATATGATTCTATTTGAATTAAAAAATCTTTAAAATGATAAAAATCCATTTAATTATTAAAAAATTACTCAAATTAAAGTTTTTTACTTATTAATACCTACTTAATTGAGATTATTACTTGTTTTTAATATAAAATTAAAATTACATTTAATATTTATATGTATCTAAAATATATATCTTGTGTTATAATTAAATAGATATTTATTATTTTATTAAACAATACATAGTAAAAGACTTTAAAAATTAAAATTTTAATTATTAATAAATTTTAAATGTAACCCCTGAGCATTGGAAGGTCTTTGCCTTTTTTTCTTTGGGGGAAAAGTTGTGGCAAAGCTTTTCAAAAAACATGTTCTTGAGAATACTTCAGAGGAGCTTGGCTTCAGGTTTCGTACCTTTCGGGGCTAGCATGGTTGTTTTTAGATGTTCCAGTTCATTTGAGTCTTGAAAATTACATCGAACCTAATAAGAATATTTATAAAAATCACTCTTTTTTAGAATTATCCTTCATTATGGAATTTAGTTCTATATTAACTTAATAATAATAACAACACTAATAATAATAGTAATAATAATAATAATAATAATAATAATAATAATAATAGATAATGACTGAATTTAGGGCATATATGAGTAAATTGCGAGAACAAAAAATTATAAGACCTCTTAATTGGTTGGTGTCACACTCAACACTTACCACGATAAGATCCAATATATTAGTGAAAATATATTTATGATCTCAATTTCAATTAACCTTTACACGTGAGATGAGTCATTATAAATAATACCTAGAATTTATCGTTAGATTAATGAGCCATTAAAAAGAATTGTGGGACGTGTTGTTTTTAAGATTAGGAGAACGTCAGATCCACACATATGTAAGATTAGTAAATTAGTGGAGGGAAGATATGATATGATGGTCAATCTCTCCAAATTAGTTATTTACTTATTAAATAATATTTAATATATTGTTGGGATGCGTTATAATATTTCAATCTTGATTAACTATTTTTAAATAAATAAGTAAAGTCATTAGTTTGCATTTATGCCATGCCATAACAAAAAAATGTTAAGCTTTATTTCAATTCTTTTAATCACTTAATTATTATAAATTACAATATATATTTTTAATTAATTTGGTAATTAAAAAGGGGGTATTAGTGTTTTTTTTGCTAGAGTAGGAAAACCAAAAGAATAGAGCTCGCTAGATCTTTTTAAAAAAGAGTATTTTTTCATAAAAAAAATAAAATTTATTGGGTCCCAAATATTTCGGCCTTCTTCACCCCGGGCCCTCCCACAAAACTTACAAGAAAAGACGAACTCGGATCTACTGCTAGGGATCATGGAAATTCTCCATACTCCTGTACATAGGGAATGGTTTTGGAATTCTGATTCCGTATTTGGCTTTTTTAGATTTATTATGGTTGTCTAAAGCCGATCTAAATAAATAAATAAATAATTCTATAAAATTATAATTTTTTCTATTGAATTTTATATTATTATAAAAATATGATATTTTTATGATGATTGTATTAATGTAGGTTTTTTGAAGTCATATTAAATACTGGCCTATATTCAAAGTGTATACAGATTAATTTTTTTATATTTGGACCACTCGCAATAGGAGGCCTTGTAACACCCCAAATCCGGTTCACACTAGTGAATCGAACTGGTATGTTACCAGCCCCGGTTAGGTCGGCTAACCCGAACCTAACTCATACGAATCCAATCTCGGCGTCTTAAGATGTAGATACGACTTGTCATGCATGGATAAATTCATAAAACCCTAACATGATACTACATAGATGACATGCAACCTAAATTTCACACCAACACAATTATAATCAAAATTAGTAAAAATTCTAAAATAAAAGGGACAGAATTTCCCCTAAAAATGCAATTAGGGGCCACCCTGTCAAAATTATATATTCAAACATATATACGCATAATAACAATAATATTCACACAAACTTCTAATCTACTATATTCATCATTCTCTGAACTTTAGGTCCTAACCCATCATACTTTTACTGCGCTACTCTGATCATTTCATTTCATGTCATTGTCATGCCTCAAATATTCACTCATAGCATGTTTATAAAATAACATCATAAACAAAACATTAAACATTTAATCACCAATTGTGTGTGTGCAGAAGACCTTATTGCTCCTCCGTCCTGGCCGGCACATCCATCTCGTGCTTATCACCTACATATAGTATAAAAACACGTCAGTAACAAGTGTTACTGGTCCGGAAAATAAAATAACTATAACAAGCTGGCTATGAGAGCAAACTCTCATATGAAGAAACAACATATACTCCACGTGAACACTCTGAAGGGCACTACTGAGGAGCCACTGGGCTGCAGACCCGGTAGCATCCCGAACTTACTGATCTGCTGCTGGTACTATGCCGCTCTCGGCACTTCTTTTCAGTACTTCTCGTGAAACTTTATCCTAAGCCCTCTCCTTACCTCCATATTTCTCCTGGCCTTGAGCACGAAGGCCGAGTACTCTCAGGCAGTCGCCTTTAGTACCCTTTGAACCACAAGTCCGGACATGCGCTGTACTAAACAGTACCCGTAAACCTCCACGTTCTCCGGGTGTGAGGAACTCAAACGCGGAGTTGTCAGGATCCCTCGGGAATGGAACAGTCCGCTGGCACTAATCCAGAGCCCGCTTTGACTGTCACGGCATCCTCTGCATGGTACGTGCAGTCGATTTCTCCATCTCTCGTCTCACTGAAAATGCGAAAACTATATACATATATAGGGCTGGGTAGGGAGTTATATAATAGGCCCGAAGGCAACGTTGTGGTGGATCTTGTTTTCGAAATCAACCTCGAGGGATCTCATCCTCGAGGGGTTATTAATCCGGAAAATGTTCGGTTAAATGGCCCGAGTTAAGTGGGATCCGATAAAACGCCACTTAACCCGTCCTGCAGACATTAAAACAAACATACAATAGAAAAGAGTAAAACAGACGAGTCCTAAACGGACCTGGTAGAAGCTCCAAGCGTGTCATCGCGCCTAGGCGGCGAGCTCCTACTCCGCACCTACACATCAAAACTAAATACTAACGCCCGCTAACTAAATGATGCATCAAACTCAACAAACATCACACAATTCAATCATCAACCATAACAAGCAACAATTATAATGTGAAAGTAATTCCAACTTATCCTATTAATATCAATCTAATTATATTTCCTAAGTTACGTTGTACTCGTTTATCATGCTCAAATTTACTTTAGTTCATCAGGTCACTTAACTATCATTCCCTGTTAATCACATCATGCGCATCTTTACTTTATTCATGGTCAAGACATTAATCATGATAATTAATCAACCCTAGCATGCTATGCTAACAATTATCATCAATTTTAAATAAATCAATCGGAGGTAATTATACCTCACGTCGTCGGCAATCGGCGACGGCTAGGGTTCCGTCGCGCGTCTCGGAGCTCAAATTCGGCGCTCATCGGCGTCCGAAGCTCGATCGGGCTCCACTGGGTGAGCCCCGCGGAAGATCCGGTGAATTCCAGCGAATTCCAGAAATTTCGATTTTCTGGCGGTTTTCCGGCAGCTGCTGGCAGTTTTCCGGCGACTTCTGGTGGTTTTCCGGCGACAATCGCCGGCGGCGTCTACTGGTCGGAAAGGGGTCGTGTTGGGTACCCTCGGAACCGGCTCGGCGAGCCCGACTCATCTACGAGGTCGACGAGGCCAACGGAGGTGGCGGCTCGCCGGAAAACGGCAAAAACAGAGCCGGCGGCGATGGGTGGCTCGATCCGGCCGCCCTGGGCGGCGATGGCCTCTGTGCCGGTCGGGGAAGGTCGCTGGAGGGCTGAGGGTGCTGAGGCGACCTCCTGATCGTGGCGGCGACGGTCGCCGGCGGCGGAATCGACGACGCGGCTGAAATGTAGCCGCGGCGATTCCGGCGTCACGGCGGCCTGGCAGCGGCCGGGGCTGGTCGGGGCGGCACGGCAACGCCGTGGCGGAGCTGGGCGGCGACGATCGGCGGCCGGGCGGCGCCGACAGCGGCGGCGGCGACGTTGCACAGGGGCGGCGTCGGGGTTTGGGAAGAAGATGTCGGGGGTGTGCGGTGGCAAAGCCGTAAATATTACTTGACTCGTCTCCGACTCGAGTCAAAATAATATTTAAGTCGTAAGAAAAATTCCAAAAAATTTGGGAAAAATCCCATAAAATCAAACAACACCAAAAAATCATAATGATATGCTCTAGAACTATCAACCCACCCAAAATGCCCGTAACGCGTCCTAACGCAGTAAACGGCCTAAAACTAATTCTACGATCCACTATATATAAAAATAAAAAAAAATCACTGGCATACTCTCATATATTCTGATAACTCATTCTGTTCTGCTGTGTTCATGACATTATCATCATATACTTGGGTACGCATGACCCTCATAGCTCATACACGCGACCGGCGTCGGCTCGGTACACGTGTCCTGAAACTGACTCAACTCGAAAAATAACGGTCGACCCGACCGGTTCTGAATATAAAACCCTAACTCGAATCGTGGGTTTTACAAACCTAACATGTGGTCATCATCCACCAACGAATGCGGGTTCTGCTTTTAGAATCATGTGTAAGGATGGCCACTTTAGCTTGTGCAACGACCATATTTATTGATCTGCGGACTAGGCCAAATCTTATTCTTCCTTTTAGGTTATCGTTATTTTAATTTTTTTGATTACGAAAATTATAAAAAAACCCCTTCATCTCACCGCACAGAATAAATTGCCTCGCGACCAGGAAATTGGTCTATGCTAGGTAGCAATTAGCGATTTTAAAGGTGGGGTCTAGTAATATCCCAATGGTAGATGTTAACCCGGTGTCGGACCCAATCATACTATCTACCTACCTTAAGAGATATACTTAAAAATTTAATTTGGATAATTCATAGTAGCAAAAATTATAAAAAAACCCCTCGTCTTGCAATAGAGAAACCAAACTAGTCTCTGCACGAGGTACGTAGCAATCTTGTGTGCGAATTAGAAGGTGGGGTCCACTAATATCCTATTGGTGGACGTTAATCACATGTCGGGCCCACTCATTCCATCTACCTAAAGAGATATACTTAAGGATCGAATTTGGATAATTCATAGTAGTAAAACTTATAAAAAAACCCTTTGTCTCACAAGCTAGGTAGCCATCCAGTGTGCAATTCTGAAGGTGGGCCCGTTAATATCCCATTGGTGGACATCAACCAAATGTTGGGCCCACTCATATCATCTACCTAAAGAGATATACTTGAGAGGATCGAATTTGGATAATTCAATGCAGCGACTCGATCAGCGGGGTTGGGGTGGGGCGGCGTGAACAACCGGAAAAAGGTTAAAAAAAAAAAAAGGTCTGGGCCATTGGATTTCCATCCAACAGCCTAAATTCGTTGGGCTATTGATGCAAATATATATATATAAAGACTATCTTAGGCTGGGGCAAATAATGTTTCTCTATTAAATTTTAATCTAGATAGTTCGATTATAAGGAGAACCCATATTTAATAAAATAAACAAAAAATAAAATACCCCCTCCACCCTATTATTTAATACGTAATTAATAATAATATTTATTCATGATTTTAAATATATTTTGAATAGGTAAGTGATATTATATATATTATTAAATTATTTTATCGAATTGAATTTAAGTAGAGCTACAAGTTGATTTTGAGTATATAATTAAGTTGAGTTAAATCAAACACTGCCTTCTTCAAACTCAGCTCGTAAGATTTGAGTTCAAACTCGAAGATTTAAATATCAAATTTGGAATCGAGTTAAACTGAACCGAGCTAAACCAAATGTACAATGCTGGCGAGTTAACTAACTCAATTAATACCCTTACGTATACACTTTGAATGCAGACCCGTGTTGGAGCATAGAACGTACCTCCCGGGGAATTTTTTCCTCGTCGGCCGACTAGCAAATCTAGTCTCCTCGCGCGCGAGCAACCAAGGCTCGCCGAGATGAGAGCAAACAAAAAAGCGGTTTCGATTATTCTCCTTCTCCCCCCAACCCCAACAGATATACTCTCAACAACAAGCTCCAACAATGGCGCCTCCCACCGCTCTCCCCTCCTAGCTGCTGCCTCCTTCTTCCTCTTCCCCGCCGGCCAGGTTCCTCTTCTCCTCCATTGCCTGCTCTTCTACTTCCGCTTTCCGATTCTCGTCTTTCGTTGCGATTCTGCTGTAAAGATTGGCGTCTTTTGGTACAATTTGGGCCCGCCCGAAACGGGGTGTTTCGGAAGGTGCGGTTATTCGGTTGCAGTGTGGCGGGGATTGGTGGGTTTTTTGAGTTTCGAAAGGAATGAGAGTGGTTGGTGGTTCCGATTGTGAGTTTTGTTGCGATTGTGGGTGGACTTTGGGGTTGGAGTTTTGGTGGGAGTAGTGTGGGGTGCTTGGGGGAAATTTGGATTCTCGAGCGGAGTTGAAGGGTTTTTGGCGGTTATCGTGGGGGGTTCTGTTGCGATTGTAGAGGGGTAGAAACCTTGTTAGTTTGGTAGAATTTGGACTTGGAGGGAGATGTTGGTCGTGTGTTGTTTGGTTGGGTGTACTGTGTGGTATAGGAGAAATTTCGAATCCTGAGGGGTTGAAGTTTATGCTGGTTGGAATAGCGAAGTTCATTGCAGAGAGATTGGGAGTTTGGAATTTGAAGCGGGTAAAGATAGTTTTCGGGTGGGGCATCACTTTATTTGTGGTTGAGGTTGGTCAGAATTTTGATGTCCTGAAGGGATTTGAAGCGTTTTGGTGGTAGTGGTGGTGTTGCGGGAAAATTTGGTAGGGAAGAATATTGTGTGTGTTTTGTCTTCCAGCTTTGTGCCGCTCTTTGCTATTGAGTGACGAAAATCTTGTATTTGGAAAAACGTTTTGAGTCTTGATGAGCTTGTGAGGCTTTGGGCGTAATGGGAGATAGTGGAGGTACCTGGTTGGCTTGAGGGGTTGCCACTGGCGCCTGAGTACCATCCCACTGAGACTGAGTTTGCTGATCCCATAGCTTATATATCGAAAATCGAGAAGGAAGCTAGGGACTATGGAATTTGTAAAGTGGTGCCTCCGGTGCCAAAACCTTCAAAAAGATGTTCTTTCAAACCTAAGCAGGTCACTTTCGAAGTGCCCTGATTTGAAATCTGGATCAAAGTGCAATGATTCTCCTAATCCAGCTCCTATGGAAATAAAAAACGGTGAAAATGAGGTGGGATGCACTGCAATGTTCACTACAAGACACCAAGAGCTGGGGCACAGTTCCAAAAATAAAGGGTTCACTTTCCTATAAGCAAGCTGGTTTGATTCAACAAGTCTGGCAGAGTGGGAATTTTACACACTAAACCAATTTGAGACAAAGCGCCAAGGCATTTGCTCAGAAATTACCTGGGTAATGTAACAAATGTTTCAATCCTCTGGGTATAGAGTCTTTGTTCTGGAAGGCAGCCTCTGATAAGCCTGTCTATATTGAGTATGCAAATGATGTACCTGGATCTGCTTTTGGCTTGAACCGGTTGAGCCACGTCAGCATATTCAGTAAGAGAAGCAAAATGCAGAGAGCTACTCGGGCCTCTGGTAAATCCAAAGTTCAAGGAGGTAGTGGTCCAAATAGTTTGCAAAAAGATGGAAATAATGGCGAGAAGACCCTTAGTAATTCTTGTGATGGTGATAAAGAAGGTACAGCTAGTTTGGAAGTGCTTTCAAATAGCCCTTGGAATCTTCAGGTTATTGCAAGGTCACGAGGCTCCTCACTCGTTTTATGCCAGATGAAGTCCCTGGTGTTACCTCTCCAATGATATATTGGCATGTTATTTAGTTGGTTCGCATGGCATGTTGAAGATCATGAGCTCCACAGCATGAATTTTCTCCATATGGGGGCACCAAGACTTGGTATGGAATTCCCGGAGATTATGCATTTGTTTTGGAAGACCTTGTTCGTGAACGTTGTTATGGAGGAAATTGACCGATTAGGTATGTTTCTTATTATTTTTATCCTAGTCACGTTTTGCAGTTTGTCTCTTTGTTTTAGAGTATCTTGGAGGCATTGACATTTGCATTGTTGATGCCAGCTGCTATTTCATTGCTTGGTGAGAAGACAACTCTTTTGTCTCCTGAAGTTGTTTTGGCTTCTAATATACCATGTTGCAGGTCGGTTCTGCTTTTTGGCTTTAATCGTATTGTTTATACCGGTTATTAAACGATTAGGAATGTAGAAGCTGTATTTCTTTCCTTAGCAATTCAAATAAGAATAGGAGAATTCTTGAAGACGTGGGTCATTTCCCCCACCCTCCCTCGAATCTTGGTGCTCTCTGTCCTTCACATCAGCGCGGAAGTTCATTCTTTAAGGTCATGTAGTTAGTTAGAACTAGGTAAGTTATTATTGAATTATGTTAAAGTAATGAAGACTGCTAGAGAAAGTTAAGTTACTTTATATATGTAGATGGTTACAGTGAGATTTTTTCTTTTTCAGTTTGATTTGCAGTTGGGCATATTGGTGAATTAACTTCTCATGATTAGAAGCTTACTAGATTTACTCAAATGATCTTTTGGGCTTTATGCTGTTTGTCTGATTGTGGCTTCTGCTACTAATATTGACAATGCACGGTCTTTATAAGTTGTAACTGCAATGGCTATTAGCATGCTTGTTGAAATTCATATGGTATTTGTGATATCTGGCAATATGTTCTGGAGAAGTAGTTTTTGTTAATAAATTTCTCGTCTTGCTGTTTGTTTTCTTCTTCTTGCT
>JAURVB010004641.1:0-21671 GCA_033002965.1 Piper betle
TCCTCCGACATATTCTTGATGTCGAGGAGACAAGAGCTGAAGTCTTTGACGTAATCCCTAACTGTTCCTGTCTGCCTCAATCGTTGCAATCGAGACCTCGCCAACCAGGTAGTGTTGGTTGGAGAGAATTGCTCCCGAAGCTCCTTTTTCAAGAACTCCCAAGTCTCAATCCGGTGTCGACCAGCTGCTTCATCCTCTTCGGCGCGACATCTATACCATAACTTGGCATCACCGGTCATAAACATACTGGCCATCGAAACCTGTCTATCTTCGGGAACTTTCGCAGCAGTGAAGTATTCCTGCATGTCCCAGATGAAGTTCTCCAGGTCCTTGGCCGACCTGGTCCCCTCGAACTTCTTTGGCTCGGGCACCTTGAGCCTTCCTGGAACGGCTTCTTCTGCTACACGATCAGCAATACCCTGCTGAGGCCGCGCTACCCACACTTGTTTGAGCAAAGCCACATCTGCGTGCATTTCCTCAACCGCAGCCCGGAGATCTCCCATCTCCGCCGTCTCACCTCGCACCTGGCTGGACTCGGCCCAAGTGGTAAACCGAGTGTTCAAGTCCCACAACCCTTCTGCCAGAGACTGCAATTTGTCGAAGGCGGTATGTCCGTCTCCATCACTGGTAGGCCCTCCTACCAGCACTTCCAGCCGTGCGACCCTCTCTCTGAGAGCATCAGTGGATCGAGTATCCATCTCACCGGTAAATGTGGAGAACCCTCCCCCGAAGGTTATAGTGCAACTTCTTCACAGGATGCTTCGTCGACCAAGTTTTCACCGAAACTCAGCTCTGATACCTCTGTCACGGGCCGCTCTATGTGGGACAAAATTTTTCGCCCCAACAGCAAACCGCGCGGCGTGTTTCGCTCCCGAAACACCAGCCTCCCTTCAAAGTACGCAACAGAAACCCCACTACACGTGTAGCGGGACGATCTCCTGCAAGAGACCCGAAGCCACACCCCTGCGCTCCTGCAAATCACGATGCACGCCGAACACAAATACCGGCACCCAAATTGCCCAGTGCACGATATCGTTCGGTACCGATAGACAATTCTCAAAACATCCACAATAGCAAACCAAGCAAGTAGTATGTGGCGACCCTGATCGACCACCCAATGCCGACCCTGACACCAATCCCCTGATCGGTATCGCAGCAAGTTCCCGGAATCAAAGAACGCTGCTAGTACCCAAAGTCAGACGCCAACACCACAATTACGGAACCCCTGTTCCAACCTTGAATTAAACACAAAACAAGGATACAGCAATCACCCCTATGATCGCTTACACCATGGACATGCAAACCCCACGGTGTTCAACTCTTCCCCTGAAGAGTAGCGAGAACTAAGCACCCACGCTCACAATTGTCCTCACGAAATCACAACCCCGAGCAGCCACCCACGACCTACTCGTTTACATGCAAAACCCTCAACCAAGTAATGCAAACTAGGTTATGAGAAGAACCACGTCGTACCTCCAAACACAGCACCACGACCAGCAACCCTATGCCGATGAACTCGTGAAGAATCGATTCCCGGAATCGATCTGCAGCACTCCACGAACTTGCTTGTTGAGGTTTCCGTCTTCTCCACAAAACAGATCACGACGCTCCACCAAGACCCCTCTCGGCAGTTCTTCCTCCTTGGCTTCCTCCTAAGTCTCACGTTGTTCCATCCAGCATATATAAGCGTAATCTTTGTAGAATCTTTTCCCAACAGATTATCTCCAAAGATCTTCCACGAACCTGGACTTCCTTGACGTCTCAATTCAATCCAGCCCTCGCCATGCTTATCTCTGAATTCAGTTGCAATCTTCTCCAAGATACGATCAAGATATACCCCATCTCTATCGTCAAACAAAAGTCCAGCACACGTCCAACCCCCTGGCTCGACCCAAGTCCTCGGCTCGACCATCCAGCAACCTCGTGCACGTCCCAGACGCACCACCGATAACCCCTGCTACCGATAAGCCATCAGTACCGATCAACTCCATCCATCGATCATGTTGGTGCAGCCAGACCCTCGCTACCGATCACGTGCTCGCTCACCGCTCGTGCATGCTCGTTCACCAGGTCTCGGTCACGTAGCGTGATACCGCACCTCGCTACCGCTACCTGCTCGCTACTTGAGTCGCACCGCACGCTGCACCGATGTCTCGGCAACGCTCGCTAGGCCTCGGTCATGGCTCGATCAAAATCCCGCTAGCGCCCCACGCTCGCGCACGCTGCACCGCTGTCTCGGCAGCGCTCGCTCACGCTCGCGTCAATGCTCGAGCACGCTGCACCGAAGTCTCGGCAGCGCTCGATCACGCTCGCTCCTCGCTCGCGCACGCTAGCGATCGCACACCAGCATCGAACCAGCGCACACCCGGCACTCCGTGATCCGCACGCAGCGATCAACCTCGAGTCCTCGCGCTCGGTTCTCGGCACCAATGCTCGATCATGATCCGACGCCCAAGTGCTCGGTCACCAGCACCTGTCTCGATCATCTTGAGGTTTATCTGGTCTCCGACTGACTCATGCTCGGCACTTCGTTACTTGCAACTGCAACACCGTGTTAGCCTCAACCAGTTGTTTCACCACTCGAATAGCCCCGTGCTACTCGTGTCGGACCCGGCATGCATGGGAACAACTGCCCAATCCCGCGCACCCGGCACGTCCTCGGACTAAGGCTGTAACAATAGCTACGTACTCCACGGCCTCCACTTTCGACTAGTCTAGCTCGACCTTGTCATTGCCTCCTACATGTTTGGTTTATCCCACATCAGTCGTGGATGATGTTAGTAACTTGTATATTGGCTAATAGAAAAGCCTTATTTCTTGAGTTAGCTTTTGGATTAAGAGAGGCTTGTGACACCTATTGCGAGTTTCTTTTGGTTGTTTAAAGTCCTTTTGGGGGCCCGAAGGGTCCAACAGTGGTTTAAGAGCTTGGGTGAAGGCCCCAAAAAGCCCAACAAGTGGTATCAGAGTCAGGTTCGAGCTAGGTTTGCCTATGCCGATTGTTGTTGTTTCCTTCATAGGGTACACCCGACGATTTGAGGGAATTTGTCAGGCGGGTGCCCTCTGATGAAAGTGTGAGATTGCCAAATGATGATTGTTTCGGGAACGCCTGAAAACGCTCGATATGTGAAGGGAAGTTGTTGGGTTTATCCCACATTGGTCGTGGATGATATTAGTGACTTGTATATAGGCTAATTAGAAATTTTTATTCCTTGAGCTAGCTTTTGGATTAAAAGAGGCCGGTGATACTTATTGCGAGTTTTTTTGGTTATTTAAGGTCCCTTTTGGGGGCGTGAAGGGTTTAATAGTGGTTTCGGAGCTTGGGTGGGGGTCCAAAGGGCCCAACACTACAAAGTCCATGCTCGCTTCGCGGTAATGGTTTTTTGATTTGTGTGCAAAAAATGCTTCATTCTTTGATTCACTTGCTTTCATCATGGGTCGTTATGTAAGGTGGGCGGCCGGTTCTTTGATTAGTTGAATTTGAATTGGGATGCATAGATTTGGGGTTGCTGTTATGGAGCAAAACTTAGTAAAAATTTTTTTTTCCAAATTAATTTTGTGGATTAATGCTTCATTCGCAATAGATTAAGAATTAATGTTGTTCTAAAAGACTGAATTTTACGGATTGATGTTTAAAAGATTAAATTCATGAATTAATTTTATGAATTGATGTTTAGAAGAGTCTATCATTGGTGCTCTTGATTTTTGTGACGAGTCCAAAAAGTGGTAGATATAGGATGAGAAGAGCGTGGATTAATGTGGGAACAAACAAATTCTTTGATAAAATTGGGAAATCTCCTTCCGATTTCTGCCAAAATTATCGAAACTATTATTAAATTTCAAGAAATTTAGAATTTTGGTCATATGCTTAGATTCATGTTGTGGCTATGACTACCACAATCTCCTTCCGTCGGAGGAGATCTCCTCCCGCCCGAGGAGATTTCAGTTTTAGATAAAATGCTTAATTTGGATATACATAGAAGAGGAGAGAAAGGATTTGTAACCTAGGCATCAATTGTTTGGGACCAGGTGAAACAAGAAAAAGATGGGTAATGCAGAAAATGTTGATAAATGTGCAGGTCCTATGCAGCACTCTATGGCCTGTGCTTGTTCCAAAGAGCATGTCAAAGACAGAGGAAATTAAGCACAACTCAACAAATCAATGGGATTCTGATTGTATTTAGGGAATAGGCGGTGGAGAAGAAGTCAACCAAGTTTTATGCTCGGTAAGCGATTAACAAATCGATCAGATTCTGATCCTACTTCAGAATTAGGCAATGAAGAAGACGTCAACCAAGTTTCATGTTCGGCAGGTAATTGGCAATGGATTGACAGATCGATCAGATTCTGATCATACTTCGGAAACGAGCAGTGAAGAAGACATCAACCAAGTGCCATATTCTCAGGCAGTTGGTAATTTGGTTTGTAGGATAACAGGAGAAGCATTATTAACGATAGGAGTGGAGGATTTTCCTGGATGATCATTGAGAAACTCTATTGACCATAGAATTTGAACCTGTGTAAATTTTACCTGTGTTTCTGTTTTTTCTTGGTAATTGGTGTGGCATTTACAGGATAACAAGGGGAATTTGTGTCCTGGTGCCCTCGGAACCATTGTTGATGCTGCTGGTGGAGCTGCAATAATGTCATCTGGTCATCCGAGGGCTGTCACCGTCAACATGTCTATTCAATTTCTTGCAAAGGCAGGAGTTGATGTAAGATAAATCTCGGCCTACACTTTAAAACTCTTGTTTAATCAGTGAGAGTTGATGTTAAAACTGCAAAATTAGCTACATTCATACATTTTCTGCACATTGAACGGAAATAATTGGTTATTCTGTGAAAATCAATGCACAAGATGTATATCAACTTACTCATTTCTTGTATAATATTTAGTTTTTGAGACAAACGAATACTAATTGGCAGTAGAGAGTGTGATTTCTTTCTGGACTTGTGCTTGCAATTTCAGTTCCTTGGTGTTTCTTGTAGGATGAACTGGAGGTCACGTCGAGGCTTCTGAAGTATGAAGGTGGGGCTATTCAAGCACAAGCATCTCAGTCAAAAACAAAAGCAATGGGCAGCTAATTTGCATTGGCCAGCAGTTGTGTTTCATTAAACCAGAAAGTAAAATTTGATCGCAGCACTGAAAATGCATTTGTATTGCAGCTGTAATTAATTTGGTCATTCTTTACACGTTGAAAAGAAACAAAAATTGTCTCCTCTTGAGCAATCCATACAAAACCCGAAACTGGAGAAAATAATTTGTATTTTCCCAACCAATTGTACAGCATTTGTGAGCTCTTGCAGTTGTCTAACTTTTTTTAGGCAGATGCACCAACGGCTGCCCCTTCTTTCAATCTGGATGAGCCATAGAGTGTCTCTTCAAACCGGATGATCTCATTCTTCGATCCGTAAGCAACTTGAGTCCGGTCATCAAGATTGACAATAACTTTATCAAGCACAGATTGTGCACCGTCGCTGCTGTAACCTCCGGCCTTTTCTATCAAGAACCCCAATGGAGCCACCTCAAAGAGCAGACGCAATTTAGCCTTTGATGCAGGGGATGTAACATTTGTAAATATGCCCTTTTCCTTCACAATGATCTGCACATCAAAGATGAGTTGTAATTAGATGTTGTTTCCTTTTGTTCAGTCTTCGTGCTTTTTTTCCCCCATAAAAAATTGAAGAAGCAATTTCAGAGAGAGCAGACCTGGTTGACATCAGGTACCATTCCACCTGTGTATCTCAGCGTGTACTTTTCTCTAACATAGTAGTTGATTAGCTGTAAGAAACCACAAACAGTGTCAAATTTCTCATTAAGTAGATCATGGTCTTTTACACAATATTTTACTTAGACCATGAATATCTTTATGTGTTCTTTATCTTTCATTCATGCAAATGATTAGCCTCAGAATAACCATCAAATGTTCTCTTCCCAAAAGCTTAAGCTATTGGGAAAACAGTGGCAATCTATGAATTATAACCTTTCATGTCTGTCTCATCAAGGAGTCATAGTAGAGTGATCTTCCATCATGTACGTTGGATACAAATTAATCAGAATGATTGAAATTTGTGTGCAACACTGGGTAAATTCATATCTTGCTTCTATATCTTCCATGTTTAAAGAAATGTATAATCAATGTCCAGTGTTTTACCTTGTCGTAGTCGGGATTGTCAAAGGTGGCCCTCAAGTTTCCTGGAGAGAACATCTTTCCTTCACCGATTTCATATGTGTCCTTCACATGCTGCCACTTACCTGGTACAGGTAGTGAGTATCAATGACAATGATATAATCTGGACTTGACACACGTTGCAGAAGGCAAACATTGCACTTCTCATAAGCATTACCTTCATCCAACAAGAGGAATTCATGGGTGCCAGGAGCATCCTTGAGAGCAATTATGTAAGTGGTGCGAGGCCCATATATGCCCATGGCTGCAGCCACCTGATCTCTTCCTGTTACTCCGGTCAGCTTGTTGCCGGGCCAGACGCCGAAGATGGTACCGACGGTGAAGTTCGTATCGACGATGCTGGAGCCATCTAGGGGATCAAAGGCCACACTGAATCCGCCTGTAGGAAGTGTAAATTTCGTTAACCATCTCTTCAAAAATTGAAGTTGTTAGAAGCAAGTATTGCTACTAGTTACAACTTCTGAGATTTGGAATAAAATGGTGTGGAGGCCAACCTTCTGCCGAGCCACCCATGTCCTGAAGCTCAGGCTCCTCCTCGGAGCAGGCATACTTACAAACATGGGAGTACGTCAAAGCCTAGTAAGAGCACAGCCCAATCTTGAACATCGGAATTCGATGGCTCTTTTGATTCAATAAAAGGCTAGTAAATTGATACAGAAAGTTGTGAATTTGAATGCTACAAAGGTAGTGTACATAGTATATCCACAACACCATTTGGATATGGTATCAGTGTATCATATCAGGTAGGAGACGAAGAAGAAAGGTAGCATCGATACTATTGGAAGAGATCAATTTGATTACCTCGAAGAGGAGCTTGTTTGCGAGCATATCAACTGCAAGCTGTTCATCTCCAAAGAAGTTAACACAAGCTGTGCCACCGCAAGAGGCCGTCCTCACTTTGAAGGCAATGGTCCTCAAGGCCTCTCCCATGCAAACCAGGAGTCTGATCAGATTCATGTCTGGGGTTGCCTTGGTCAGGAACTCCTCCTACAACAAAATCAACAGTACTTTGCCAATGGAGAATCTCATCACAATTTTAGAAGCTATAATGAAGCATATATTAACAAAAGATACCAGACTTTCGCCAATTTCGCATTTGGTGATGGAGGAAGACAAACTTCCAGCTTTTGAGATCTTTGACTTCGACACAATTCTCAGAGGTTCTCCAAAGAGGAAGGATGATTTCATTTTCTGTATCCAAACTACTATGTCAGTACTTCCATCCCTCTATAACATAAACTGGATGAGGACTCTCTTACTCAAACTACCACATATATATACATCATCCCATGTATAGATATATACCCACAAATGTTTCACTTAAATCTACCAGACTACATGACCAGTTCTAGACTGCAAATTCTTGTCTTGAAATTCTTGTCAAGAAGTTGGCAGAGTTAATATCTACTGACCTGGGAAGTGAAGGAGCGGGGAAGGGAAGCAATGGGAGCCATGGCAGCAGCACGCTGGGTGGAAACGCCGTATAAAACTGACCCATGAGAGCGGTATGAAATGCCGGTCTCCATGCTTGTTGGAAGGTAAGGAGCCTTGGCCTTGGGATCTTGCAGCTCTTACTCTTTGTTTTCCATGAAAGTGGTACTAGTAAAAGTATTAGCAGAGAAGCAGTTTGTGAGCTATTGACAAATGGTGGTCTTGAATAGGGTGATTCAGAGGGTGAGCAATGCCAACCTTTCAACATATGTGGCTACGCATGCAAATGAAATGGCGTACGGGGTTGGAAAAATTAAAATACTTAAAAAGCTTCCCTCTCCTGACTCTGACTCCGGCTACTGCTGCCGATTGGTCGCGGCACAGCTAATTAGCCCCAAGTTTGTTTATGGTGTTTAAGTGTAAATTATCAAGTAAGATTAAAATTAGTTGCCATTTTAAAATTAACGAGAATAAGGTTGCTATTTATTATACAAATGGTATGTATTTTGTTTTTAAATTGAGTTTGGCCCGTTCTCGGGTTGATTTAAATTTAGGGTTAAAAAAATATGGTCAAAGAGTGAAGTGCAAAATTAGGGTGTAGTGAAAAAAAGAATTATAGTCATTGCTGCCGTTGCCACCGCGGCTACCATCGTAGTCCTGTGAAATAAGGGTTGTGTTTTTTCTTTTTGTGGTGACATATAATGTGAAATGCGGATGTGTTGAGTAAACATAACATTGGGCGATATATTATATTGTCTCGTGTATGAATATCTATGCAAAGAAAATAAATATAAAGGGCCAACAAATCGTACAAAATTTAAAGGGAAAGGTAACTAGGCATTCTTCCACATCTAATAGAGGTATGAAAGATCTTTAATGTGTGTGAAAATGAAAAAAATACATAGTTAATTGTGTAGAATGTAGAATATTGTCATTGTTATGAATGCAAATAAAATGTATATAAAGAGTTATTAATGAATTATTTTATATTATTTGATTATTTAGTATTATTTAAATGTGTCATCCATAATATGAACTTGATAAGGAGGAAAATATTAGTGTATATAATTAATTGTATAGAATGCAGAATATTGTCATTGATGATGCATTATGTATCATGATTAAACTTAAAATTTGCATAAAATGTCATTTATGAATTTTTTATATTATTTAATGAATTAGAGTCATTTTGATGTGTCAATGAAAGTTCACTGATGATGGATATTATGTCAACTCCAGATGAAGAAGAGCAGTTAGGGGCAGTAACTTCAAATTGTGGTTGCACATGATGCCTCTCAGTATAAAAGATGTGGGTGAAATAATCAACATTCCAAACCAAGGAGAATCATTGGCCATTGAGAACAAAAACCTTGAAATAGGCAATGTGCCACTATTCAAAGGTGAAAAGATTAATCAATATGTAATTAGGGAGAAGCTACAAGCTCGATTAGAAAAAGACAATGGGAAGGCCTTAATTTTAATGTTGGAGTCAAACGGTACATTTTGTACATATTTGGTAATATATTATTTTCCCAAACCAATGGTCTCTACTTGGGTATGTTGTCCTATATCGTTGATGATTTGTCGAGTTTAGGATAATTTGGGATCGAGTCATGCACTCCTTTTTGGCTGGATATGTATGGAAGATGGCATATTAAGCAATTGCCGGGGCAAGGGGTTGAGAAAGCTTTAGCCGGAAACTTATGTGGCGCTTCTTCGATCCTGCAAGTAAAATTAAACTTATATGTTAAAGAATATAAATATTTTTGTTGTACATAAATCATAGTTGTGAAAATTGGCGATGTCGGAATCGACCGATTCCACTCAAATCGGAAGAAAATCGATTCAAAAACTATTTGAATCGGTTTTTATCTGAATTAGTCTGTGAATCTGCTGATTCGAGCCGATTCTAGAATCGGCCCAAATTAGCTGATTCCGGACGATGGCGATAGACGTGACGGTGACGGTGGCGACTGGGCGACCGGGGGGGGGGGTTGGGGGCGCAGGGGGCTGGGCGCGACCGGCGGGGGGAGGCAGGGTGGGGTGGTGGCGACGGCGGGGAGGGACAGGGCGGGGCTGGCGGGGGGGAGGCGTGGCGTGGCAGATGCAGGGCGGGTCTGGGGGAGGGGGGCGCGGAGGCAATGATGACGACGACGGGAAAGGAGGGCGGATGCAGGAGAGAATAGGAAAAGGGGAAAGAAATAACAGTCGTGGCATTCTCGTAATTAAAACTTGATTCGTGTCTAATTCATGTCAAAAATAATAACTAACTCTAAATAATTCAAAAAAAATCTTAAAAAATATCATAAAATATTATAAAATAATACACACAATAATATCAAAATGACATCAATATCTAATTTTTATATATTTATGTTATGAGTTGTCAAATTATTATATATGACCTATTTGGACCTATTCAGACTAATTCAACTAAACTAATTCTTGTCCAATTTAGACAAATTCTGATTCCCTCGAAAACCGATTCCAATTCCGATTTATGCAACCATGACATAAATGTTAAAATATGAGAGTATAATCTCTCATTTCTTTCATGTTTTATGGGTTTGGCTATTTGATGATACAAGGTTGTGGACACGCAAATCATATGAAGTATGGTTTCAAGATATGTTCAATGGGTTGGACGTGTGCAAATGTTAAAGAGTAATCCGGCGAACCCCCAACCTCGTCTATAAGTGTGGGGAATGCGAACAGTTACTATCTTCTCTACAAGATATTGATATGTGGGTGAATAAATAGGGCATGTCGAGACGTCTACTGATATAAGAAATAAGAAATCAGCGTTTACGATATTTACTGTGTATACATTTTTCATTGACGATATTAGTATCTGATGTTATTTTGTAAGAAACGTCAAGGTCCCCAACCATACACTCAAAGCACTGGACACTTATTTTGGGGAAATGTGAGTGGAACAAATTGGGATTAAAGACCGTCGAAGATAGGATCAAAGTGTTGGAGAAAACAATTGCAACCCTAAAGGCCTAGAATAAAGAGAAACACAAGCTCATAAGGACTTTGTTCGAACTTTCAAAACTTGTAAGAGAGTTGGCCCTCATGAAGATGCTAGCAACAACGGCGAGGGTACAAGTGTGACTGTTAGGTTCAATTATGACCAACATTCAAAGGACCAAATGTTAAAGGAGATAGTTTTGAGAAAGATTTAGATGTTGTGGACGATATGTCAAAAAAGGTAGGTGGAGAATAAGGCGTTGAAATTTAGTAAGGGGGAAAAGACATAGGAAGAAAATGAAGATGAAGAAGATAATGAGGATAAAGACGGTGATGACAATGATGACAACAAAGGTGATGAGGAAGACAAAAATGATGAGGGTGAGAGTGATAAATTTGGGGATGAAAGATTTGAGGACAACTCAAAATGGAAGAAGAAAGAAGTGAAAAAACACGATGGGGAAAGTGAAAAGAGTACTCGCTTGAGGGAATAGGCGGGGACTTAAGTTAAACTAAATGTCATAGTGATTGACCTTGCCAAAGTATTGCATCCTTAAATTCAGCATTCAAGGTAAGGTCAATCACATATGACATTTAGGTGTACTCATTTTCACTTATTTCCTTCATGCAAATACTATTTTCAATGTCCTCATTAACTCTTTCACTCTTTACTCTCTTATTTTGAGTTGTCCTCAAATCCTTCATCCCCAAATTCATCATTCTCACCCTTATTATTTTTGTCCTCCTAATCCCCTTCGTTGTCATCAAGCTTGTCCTCAGCATCTTCATCATAATTGTCCTCACAGTCTTCATCATCATCTTCTTCTCTATTTTCACTCTCTTTTAAAACTTTTTTGTCTTCACTCAATTCTAACGCCCTATCCCTTTCGCTGACCATTTTGGAAGCATCGTCCATAACATCCAAATCTTTGTCAAAACCATCTTTCTCAGTATTTGCTCATGTGGTCTATTGGCCATGATTAACCCTATCCATCACACTTGTACTGTCACCATTGTTGCTAGTATCTTGGTAAGGATCAACTATCTTACGAACTTGAATAAGTTCAAACAAATTCCTTACGAGCTTGTCTTTCTCTTCATTCACCGCCTTTAGAGATACAACTATTTCCTTCCACACTTTGACCCTATCTTCGACGAATTCCAATCCCAACTTGTTCTACTCATATTTCCCCAAAATAATTGTCAAGTGGTCTAAGTCTATATGGTTGGGGTCCTTGCTGGTTCCCATAACATGACATCTTTAACATGAAGCAATAAATACTAATATCATCAATGACAAATTATATATATAGCAAATGTCAAAAATGATGATTTATTATTTCTTATATCAGTAGACGTCCCCTTCATACCCTCTATCTTAACCCTAACATTAAATAACTCTATCTTAACATTTTATTTTAGCAACATTCTCTATATTGAAAGGCACCATGTGCATCCCCAGCTCAAAGTTGTTGCCCCCACCTTCTTAGACCCAATACTAAATCAAATACTCCAACCTCGATTAGAGTTTCAACTTTGCAAGGCCCTACATCCTGTCTAAGGATATCTCATTAATTTCCTTTCAACATGCGTTAGTGAGAGAAAACACATCTAAGTTTTTTAGTTAATTTGTGTTATGCCTTTTGAATCATGGAACTTGTAACATCCTGATTACGGTTCACCTGAGAACCAAATCAGAAATGTTACGATCAGGTCGAGCCATATTTAAAGTTGTTAGTTGATAATAGAAGACATTGTTAAATATGCGTCAAAACACATCAAATATAAATAAAAATAAGAAAGAAAATAATTTCGCTAAGCTCAAGTGTGTGTAACGTTTATCTGTCCTCCCACAAAAGTCGACTCAGAATTACAAGACCTATATATATAATATGAAAAACGTACTTGTTACTCGTCCAAAAAATAACTAGTACAAACTGGAAAATAGGTATTCCATTACTTACGAAAACTTCAGAATTACCTCCACTGCGTTGTAAGCAAACATACTTAAACAAGTGTCGGCTCGCATGCACAGTTAATATTCATATTCATACATACAATGCTTACGCCCTCACATCCTCCATATTACACCCACCACGGTATTCGAGTGGCAAAAGAAACAGTAAGTTAGTGCCACAAATTTTAGAAATGTGCTGCACTATGTAGTGCCCTCATACACCACACTAGCTCAGGGTTTGAAAGAGTACTAGTATGGTCCATACATATCTCTATATTTCTGGACTTTCAGTCCGAAAACCAACAAGAGATCTCATATTTATAGTTTTATTAAACATGTGTAGAAACATAGCTAAATGGCCCGACATCGGAGGAATCTGATAAAATGCCGCCGATGCCATCCTACATCTAAAACATGGTTAAACTTGAAACGTAGGGAGTCAAGTAGAGATGACGCAAAGGGATCGACACATCTACGACGAGCTTGGACTTCGTAACCTATATCTAAACTCACTGCTTAATAAAATACCAATGTCTGTATATAATGCATGGTCGTGGTGTGTGTTTATATTATCAATACATCATAATAAAGAAAACAGTGCTAACAAACCTATAACTAAACATGTGCCACACAAATCGAGACATAATAATAATAAATTAAATACATGCATAAATAATTAGATAAATAATAAATGCATGAACATAAATAATAATTTAATCATAAAATAATAATATAATTATACTATATAAATACACGGGTAAACATGAGTAAATATTAATGTATATTCGTGTTAGTAAACATATATATATATATATAATAATAATTTAATAAATAAATAAATAAATAGTTAATACTCATTAATCATGAATAATAATAATATTATAGTTATCCAATATGAAATATATAATTAAATACAAATAAATAATAACATACATGTAAGGAATAAATAAATAAATAAATAAATACAATTTAGTAAACATAATAAGATGAATATTGACAAGTAACTGTATCATTATTAATAATAAATAATAAATAAATAAATAACTAATATTAATTTATTAGGAAGAATATTAATATAAATATCGAATATACGAACATACAACAAGATACGTATAAATAATAACATGAGTAAGCAAATAATTAATGATTAATTAATTAAATAAAATAAGATAAACATGAACAAAAATAATATCTATGAATAAATGCATTATTAATAACAATAATTAGTCACATAATCATTCATCCTAGTCAACAAATATATAAATAACAAAAAATAAATAATCATAAATAAATAAATAAATAAAATAATTAATAAATAAAAAAATATTTATAACATCTAAACATGTTAAATAATGTGAATATACATCTAAACTAATTTAAAGAGTCTTGAATTACCGAAATTGATCGAGAAATGATCGAAAATGGTTGAAAATGAGTTGAACTAGATTGAGCTGAACTAGACTGAGGTGGGCCAAGTCAACTTGGTCTGGGTTAAATAAATTACTGGGTTGGGTCGGTTCAGCTGATCTGGACTGATGAAGACAAACACGGGCTTGGACTTATAGACTCGGACATGGATTGGTGGGCTGGAGGACCTAGGCACGGCTAGGGGGACGCAAATGCGGGTAGTCGGACACTACATAGGGAAATGGGCTTGACCAGGGGCGGCGGTGCCCGTCGCTAGAAAATGCTGATGGCGGCATGACTGGGGTCACCACCAGTCGGGATTGACAAGGGTGTCATGGCAGAGGTGGTGGTGGTGATGATCGGTGGAGTTTGGCCACTGGCTGGCTAGAAAACCACCCCGAAGTGGTGGTATCGCCGTTGGGTGTGGCGACATTGCCGGCAGCCATTGCGGCCATGGTAGTAGTCGTGGGTTGTCTCAAAATGGAGATCTCGGCAAGATGAAGCTGGATGGGTGGTTGGATCGGCCGGAGGCGGGTCACCAGTGCCAGCAAATGGCCCGATAGGTGGTGGTGGTGATGATGAACAGTGATAAAAACTCAATCGCCGACGACAACTGCGGCTGCACTAGTGGTAACGGTGGGTACGGACCGATATTTGGTCATGAGGTGGTAATGACTGTATCGATCTAGTGGCCGAAGGAGGGCCGGGGTCTTGCTGGTGGCGAGCCTAAGTGGCGGCGGCTGTAATGGTGGACAACTCCAAAATCGTGGAAAATCTATGGAAAAATAACATGTGAAGCTATGGTTGACGTGGACGGCTCAGATCTTGCCATGTGGCACGATCAAAACGTCCGACAACTAGTGGCCTAGTAGGGCCTACCTATGGGTATATATAATATAAATATAGATGCAAAGCTCAGATCGAGACCGTCCAAAGTCAAAACTAATTAGAATCCTAAAAGTGACTCTATATGTGGGAATCAAGGCAAGAACGCTAAACAAGCTTCAAACCCTGAACTTGATCAAGTTGGACCCAAAGGGGCACAATCAAGTGATCTAAAATCCCTATGATGTATGTAAATGAGTACCCTGAAAATCCCACACGGATACTAAACGCTGCAAAGGCCTAGATCTAGACCTAAAACTTGGCTAACATATACAAACAAATCTGTATACCTTGCTATACATTGATAACTCATACTCTGATCGTTTGCATGTCAAACATACTTAGCCACTGTAACATGCTCATACTACCATCTGGGCCATATACTCATATTCTAAAAATTGATTTGGCTCGAACTCGTTCAAACCGACTCGTTACTGACCTAAACAAGGCAAAACTAAAATCGGGTAAAACCCTAACCCAAAGTTGAAGTTTTATAAATTTATTGTTTTCATTGGGAGATAACATAATATTCACCACCAGAGAACTTTCAATGACACATTCAAATGACTCAAAGTCAGTAAATAATACGAAAAAAAATTCATCAATGATGCTTTCTACAAATTTGAGATTCTATTCATGGCACATAGATACATTATCAATGACAATCTGCTATATTCTATATTCTACACATTTAATAATTGTGTTTAATTGTGTACAGTGATTCGTGTTGAATATTTATAAGAATTAAAGCAAAAATGGAGAGAAGAATGCTAGAAAACGAGAGAGAAAAATCAATTTAATAGAAGGCAGCCCCTGCTTTGTCATTTGTGAAGACTGTCTCTTTCATTCCTTATTTCTAAGAGTCGCTAAAAACCATTTTGGACAAGAAGGCGTAAAGAGGAAGAATATTAGAAGAAACCTAAATTCATCAAATTTGAAGCATGAGGACCTGATTTGGGATAATCTGCAAAATACTTGATATTAAGTAATGAGGACCCGCTCAATGCGCGGCTATTGACGAAGTAATAAACGGTAAGTCACAACTTAGGTTACGAAGTTATTGGTTTTAGAATGAGTACCCTTTTTTTAAGTAAATATATGCCAAAGAGTTTGTCATTAGGAACGAAAATAAAAGAATCTATTTTAAACTCATGTTTAGCATTAGTGCCCTAGCTTAAAATATTCACAAAAATAATAAATAAAGCGTATTTCAGATATATAATGTGATACACCCATAAACTATAACTTACAAAATTGAGCCCCTTCACCATCTCTAATCTATCTATATAACTATCCTCATTGAGGAAACTTTTACCACAATGGATGGGTAAGTGCAAGTAATGCAAAACATATACGAATTAAAGCAATCAAGCCCAAAATAGGATCATTGATAAAAAAATGACAAGAATTTTTATAAAATTGCATAATCTATAAAAAAATACCTAAATACAAAAACTACCCACACACATCAATGAAATGATTAACATTGCCATGCGTGTGGTGACACCCATGAACCACCCTTGCACATACCGAAAAATTTTTAACCATCACATTGCCTATATATTGCCAATACATGTCATTAAAAACTGGTAGATGAGAAAGTTGATGACAACAATGACTAACAAGATATGGTATTGTCAATTGAAAGAAAGTTGGCATTGACAAATAAAAAATCTAACATAAGCATGGCTAAATCCATTGCCAACACGCAATATAATTTTGGAGCAAAGGAGCTATATATAAGAATTACCTATGATTAGGGCTGCTAAACGAACTGGTTTCAAGCTCTTCAAAATTAAACAGTTTAAATGTATTCAAACTCAAATAATATAAACAATATTTGAGTCGATTTCGAATATATATATCTAAAGAGTTGAATTTGAATAAATTTTGAATTATTCGAGTTGAATTCGAGTATAAGCTGAGTTCTGTTTGCTCGCTCTTTTAGCAGCCCTACCTCTAAATATCTACCCAGTGTGCTTCCATGGTTAGCACTTTATGAGTCAAATACTGTAGCCCACAACACAACATCGATTAGTTATCATCATCATCACCATCATACTTTTCCATGGATCAAACATAAGGTATCTAATTTAAGCCCGAAGTGATTCAACACGAGGATACATCAAATAACCACCAATACCAAAATTGGAACCTGAACTAAAAGTAATCAAAGACGAATTTAATTGTTTGTGCAAATGAATGTATGATAAACACCTTGCCATCGATAACTTGCTCATCCAGTGAATGCAAATCTTGCTTATAATGAAAGTGTTCAAAGCCATTCATAAAAAAATTGAATGCAAACCTACTTTAAACCAACTAAAAAACCTATACTAATCAAAGGAGAATAAGTGTGTGTATCAGCATCACGCTTACATCTAATACAAAGAAAGAACAGTGTTCAACTTCAAGGTGAGAAGAAAACTATGGAATCGTACTTCTAAATACGGCGACGATGACTGATTAGCACAAAAAATGTCATTTGAGCACCAGCATTGAATAAAATTACCATCTCAAGTATCAATAAAAGGTAGACATGTGATAGGACAACCATTCATGCCCAATCCCTCAAACTTCCATTTGACAAGTCCATATAATATAATGTAAGTATGGAGAAGCATACCTTTGGTAGTATTTAATGAAGAGTGGGTCATGAAGTTTTGATTTGGAGCTACAACTCTTGGGCCCTTTAGACCCCCATTTAAGCTTTGATACCAATGTTGGGCCTTATGGGCCCCCAAAAGGGACTTGCAATAGGTGTCATGGCTTCTCTTAATCCAACTCTCATCTCTTAATCTAAAAGTTAACTCACGGCAGGTGTCATGGGCCTCTCTTAATCCAATTCTCAACTCTTAATCCAAAAGTTAACTCAAGGAATAAGGTTTTCCCATTAGCCTATATATAACTCACCAACAACATCCACAACATCATCCACGACCGATGTGGGATAAACCCAACAACTCCCATTCATACATTAGGCGACCCTAAAACTATTATCATCTGACAATCTCCATCACCTAGCAAACTTCCCCTTAATTCCCCTTCCATGAAGGAGCCAACATTATATACAACATCATCCATGACCGATGTGGGATAAACCCAACAACTCCCCTTCACACATTGGGCCCAACAACTCCCCTTCAGACATTGGGCAACCCCAAAACTATCATCGTCTGACAATCTTCATCACCTGGCAAACATCCCCCCTTCCCGCATCACCTGGCAAACTTCCCCCTTCCTCCATTACCTGGCAAACTTTCCCCTTCCCCTTAATTCCCCTTAAACTTCCCCCCTTTCCTCCCCCCTTCTCCATCATGTGGCAAACTTCTCCTTCCCTTAATTCCCTTTAAACTTCCCCCTTCCCCCCACTTTCCTCCATAATGTGGCAAACTTCCTCTTCCCCTTAATTCCCCTTAAACTTTCCCCCTTCTTCAATCACCTCGCAAACTTCCCCTTCCTTTTAATTCCTCTTAAACTTCCCTCTTCCATCACCTAGCAATCTCCATTACCTGGCAAACTTCCCCCTTCCTCCATTCTCCATCACCTGACAAACTTTCCCTTCCCTTAATTCCTTCCCTTCCCCTTCCCCTTAATTTCCCCCTTCCTCTTAATTCCCCTTAAATCATCAAGTGGAATCCATGAAGCATCACCTAGCAAACTTTCAATCTCTATTCCAATTTCTATCTTCATCACACTGGCAAACTTCCCTTTCCCCTTAATTCCCCTTAAACCCCTTAATTCCTCTCCTTCTCCCCCTTCCTATAAACTTCCCCTTCCCCTTAATTTCCCTTAAACCCTTTAATTTCTCCCCTTCCCCCCTTCCTCCATCACCTGACAAACTTCCCCTTCCCCTTAATTCCCCTTAAACTTCTCCCATTTTCCCCCCTTCCTGCATCACCTGGCAAACTTCCCCTTCCCCTTAAACTTTTCTCCTTCCTCCATCACCTGACAAACTTCTCCTTTCCTCCATCACCTCATAGACTTCCCCTTCCCCTTAATTCCCCTTAAACATCCCTCCTCTATCACCCGACAAACTTCCCCCCTTCTTTCACTGACCAATTTCCCCTTCATCACCTCGCAAACTTCCCCTTCCCCTTGATTCCCTTTAAACTTCCCACCTCCAACACCTATGACAAACTTCTCATTTCCTCCATCACCTCACAAACTTCCCCTTCCCCTTAATTCCCCTTAAACTTCCCTCCTCTATCACCCGACAAACTTCCCCCCTTCCTTCACTGACCAATTTCCCCTTCATCACCTCGCAAGCTTCCCCTTCCCCTTAATTCCCTTTAAACTTCCCACCTCCAACACTTAACAATCTCCATCACCTGGCAAACTTCCCCCCTTCCTCCATTCTCCATCACCTGGCAAACTTTCTCTTCCCCTTAATTCTTCCCCTTCCCCTTAATTCCTCTCCTTTCCCTTAATTCCCCTTCCCCTTAATTCCCCTTAAACTTCCCTCCTCCATCACCTGACAATCTCTATCACGTGGCAAACTCCCCCTTCCTCCATCCACCATTACCTGGCAAACTTCCCCTTCCCCTTAATTCCCCTTCACCTTTCCCTTCTCCTTAATTCCCTTCCCCTTTCCCTTCTCCTTAATTCCCTTCCCCTTCCCCTTAATTTCCCTTCACCTTTCCCTTCTCCTTAATTCCCCTTAAATCATCAGATAGAATCTCTATCAACTGGCAAAACTTCCCCCTTCCTCTACCTGGCAAACTTCCCCCCTTCCTCCATCTTCTATCACCTGACAAACTTGACAAACTTCCCCTTCCCCTTAATTCCTCCCCTTCCCTTAATTCCTCCCCTTCCCCTTCCCCTTCCCCTTTCCCCCTTCATCCTCCATCACCTGACAAACTTCCCCTTCCCCTTTCCCCCTTCATCCTCCATCACCTGACAAACTTCCCCTTCCCCTTCCCCTGACAAACTTCCCCTTCCCCTTTCCCCCCTTCATCCTCCATCACCTGACAAACTTCCCCTTCCCCTTCCCCTTAATTCCGTTTAAATCATCGGTGGATTCCATGAAGCATCACCTGACAATCTTCTAATCTCCAGGCAAACTTCTAATCTTCATCTCAAACTTCCAATCTCCAACTTCCAATCTCCATCCTTAATTCCGTTTAAATCATCAGGTGGATTCCATGAAGCATCACCTGGCAATCTTCTAATCTCCAGCGCAAACTTCTAATCTTCATCTCAAACTTCCAATCTCCAACTTCCAATCTCCATCCTTCCAATCTTCATCTCAAACTTTCAATCTCCAACTTCCAATCTCCATCTCCATCCTTCCAATCTTCATCTCAAACTTTCAATCTCCTGACAATCTTCTAATCTCCAGGCAAACTTCTAATCTTCATCTCAAACTTCCAATCTCCATCTCCATCACCTGGCAAACTTCTTCCAATCCATCACCTGGCAAACTTCCCTTCCCCTTAATTCCTCTTAAACCCCTTAAACTTCCCCCCTTTCCAATCCTTCCCCTTAATTCCTCTTAAACCCCTTAAACTTCCCCCCTTTCCAATGCCCCTTCCCCTTAATTCCTCTTAAACCCCTTAAACTTCCCTCCTTTCAACCATCTCCATCTGTGGCAAACTTCCCCTTCCTTCTTCCTAATTCCTTCTAATCCCTTTCCAATTCCATCGTTAAACTTCCCAAACTTCCCCTTCCCCTTATTCAAATTCCCCTTCCCATTAACCCCTTAAACTTCCAAAACTTCCCCTTCCTCCATCACCTGCAAACTTCCCCTTCCCCTTCTTCTTAATTCCATTAACCTTAGCAAACTTCCCAAACTTCCCCTTCCCCTTAATTCCCCTTAAACTTCTAAAACTTCCCTCCTTCCTCCATCACCTGGCAAACTTCCCCTTCCCCTTCTTCTTAATTCCATTTAAACCCCTTAGACTTCCTCCCTTCCTCCATCACCTAACAAACTTTCCCTTCCCATTGATTCCCCTTAAATCATCAAATAGAATCCATGAAGCACTAAAGCCCATCTAGCTCTAATACCACTTCTTAGGCCCTCTAAAAAGGACTTGAAATAGGTGTCGTGGGTCTTTTTAATCTAAAAGTTAACTTAAAGAGTAAGGCTTTCTCATTAGCCTATATACAAGTTACCAATATTATCCACGACCGATGTTGGATAAACCTAATAACAACATATCCTTATATAAGTGAAAAAGAAAATTAAAACCAACCTACACGACCAATTATGAACGTATAAACATATTGGAGCAGAGCATGTACAAATGCGTTTCTAAATGAAACTGAATCTGATATACAATTGTTGCCATGTGCTTCAAAACACAAATGCACATCCACCAAATAATTATCTCACATAATATTATTTTTAAAGAGTAATAAATAAAATACAAATATTCTATATTCTACTCACTTTATCAGCAATTCAAGAATATTCTTCAACAATTCCACCGATATCAAGATTGTTATCTCCCTATGTCCATAATACTGGTTGAATTGCCAAAATTTACGTCTAACTTAAAATAAGCTTAAATGTTTGTGCATAATGCTTAGAGCCTAGAGGCACTCATTGCAGCGTAACAAAAAGAAATCCTACATTCGGGCAAGGGAAGAGGACCGAAGTGGTGGCAGATGCCCAGTATGAAGGGGTGGAGACTGTGAAATCAACAAATTAAAAATAAAATAAACTATGTGATAGCATCTAAATTATTGTTGTAATAGCCACCTCTTCCGCAGCCACGTCTTCTCCCAAATGACTGTGTGCATGTATTCATAAATAAAGACATTTAGATATTGCTAAACAAATAATTATTCCTCAAAAGCTAATGCCTTCACTTCTTCTATTAGCAACT
>JAURVB010004642.1:0-11798 GCA_033002965.1 Piper betle
GATGGCTGATGAGAAGTATGTTAAGATGATATCTCTTAAGGGGCCTAGTAACTGGCATTATTGGAAAGGAAAGATGATTGATCATCTATATTCCAAGGATTTATATGAACCTATCACTGGTCAGAAACCGGCAGAGGTGACTGAAAAAGACTGGAATAAGTTGGATAGGAAGGCTATGACCTGTTTGAGACAATGGGTAGATGAAGTTGTGTATCATCATGTTTCTGAATTGACGTCCTCAAAAGCAATATGGGATAAACTCCAAGAAGTTTATGAGAGGAATACTGCTGGCAATAAGACCCTTTTGATAAGGAAATTGGTGAATTTGAGGTATAAGGATGGAACTGACATAAGTGAGCATCTCAATGAGATGAAGAGTATTATTACTCAACTTGCCAGGATGAAGATGACTCTAGATGAGGAATGACAAGCTATCCTGCTCCTCAACACTTTGCCAGAGAGTTGGGAAACATTGGTGATATCTTTGAGCAATGCTGCTCCGGATGGAAAACTCACAATGGACATGGTAACAAGCAGTTTACTGAATGAGGAGGTGAGAAGAAAATCTCTACCAACTTCAGGGTCTCATGCATTAGTGTCAGAAGAGGCAAGAGGTAGATCGAGAAATAGAGACACAGACAGAAGGGACAAGAGTCGAGGAAGGTCTAAATCCAGGAAGCACTTGAAGTGTTATTATTGTGACAAGACAGGTCATATGAAGAAGGATTGTTGGAAGCTCAAGAAAGACTTGAAAAATAAGGACAACAAGGATCAAGGAGAAACGAACACTAATGTTGTGCATGATGACATGGTGATTCTTTCTGATTGTGGGAATGATTGTTTGACGGCTGATTGTGATGCTAGTTGGGTAGTTGACTCGGGAGCATCATTTCATGCAACTCCAAGCAGAAATTTCTTTACTACCTATGAATCTTCAGATTTGGGTATAGTGAAGATGGGAAATAGTGATACTTCCAAAATTGTGGGACTTGGAGATGTGCATATAGTAACAAACACGGGTTACAGATTGGTGCTTAAAAATGTCAGACATATTCCAGATTTGAGGATGAGTTTGTTGTCAACTGGAGTGCTTGATGATGAAGGATTTGGTTCACAATTTGCACAAGGTGTGTGGAAACTTGTGAAAGGTTCTCTTGTTGTTGCTAAAGGGAAGAAGTGTTGCAGTTTGTACAAAACTGAGACGAGTCTAGTTCGAGGGGAGGTTAATATCTCCTCATTTGATTCCACTGCTGATTTGTGGCACCATCGATTGGGACACATGAGTGAGAAGGGACTAGAGACTTTGAAGAAGTTAAATCTCCTTCCCAAGGTCAAGGACATCACAATTAGTCCTTGTGACCATTGTTTGGTCGGGAAACAACGTAGGACATCCTTTGCAAGCACAAGTACAAGGAAGTCAGAAGTTCTTGAGTTGGTACACTCTGATGTGTGTGGGCCTATGGAGGTAAAATCTCTTGGCGGTTCTATTTATTTTGTCACTTTTATTGATGATACTTCTAGGAAGGTGTGGGCTTATGGCATGAAAAATAAAAGTGATGTTTTTGGCATCTTTAAGAATTTTCATGTATTGGTTGAAAGAGAAACCGGTAAGCTCTTGAAATGTCTTAGAAGTGATAATGGTGGTGAATATTGTTCTGTTGAGTTTGATGAATATTGTAGCAAGCATGGGATTAGGCATGAGAAGACGGTTCCTTATACTCCTCAACATAATGGAGTGGCTGAAAGAATGAACAGGACCATCTCTGAGAGGGTTAGGAGTATGTTGTCTTCAGCTAAGTTGCCTAAAAGCTTCTGGGGTGAAGCCATGAGCACAACTTGTTATTTAATCAACAGATCTCCCACACATGCTCTGGACAGTGACATACCAGAAAGGGTTTGGAGTGACAAAAAGGTCAGTTATTCTCATTTGAGAGTCTTTGGTTGTAAAGCCTTTGCACATGTGCCCAAGGAGCAAAGGGCTAAGCTTGACTCTAGAGCCGTGGAATGTATTTTTCTGGGATATGGTGATGATAAGTTTGGATACAAACTTTGGGATCCTAAGAATAGAAAACTGATTCGAAGCAGAGATGTAGTTTTCAGGGAGGATCAAACAGTTGAGGACTTTGGCAAGGAAGAAGTTCCTCAAACTAAATCTCAGGAAAGCTTGGAAAAGATAAAAGATCCTTCAACCTCAACTAGAAGTGAAGAGGCGGCTCAGGATGACACAATTATTTCCCCACCGAGTGATGATGAGGGTGAGGATGTGGTGTCTGATGATATTTCTAATGAGTTTGTTAATGATGTTGGACAGGAACATGGAGATTCTGATCAAGGGCAGCCAACTAATGTGAGGAGATCAGCTCGTGAACCAGTTCCATCAACAAGATATCCATCATCAGAATATGTGACAATTACTGAATGTGGAGAACCAGAAAATTTCAGTGAGGTCAAAGCTCATGTAGAAAAGGAGAAGTGGTTGAAGGCAATGCAAGATGAGATGAAATCTTTGCATGATAATCACACCTATGAGTTGGTGGATCTTCCTCAAGGGGAAGAGAGTATTGAGGAACAAATGGGTCTACAGGATCAAATATGAAGAAAATAACACACAACCAAGGTACAAGGCAAGGTTGGTGGTGAAGGGCTTCAGACAGAAGAAAGGTATTGATTTCGATGAAATTTTTCTCCTGTTGTTAAAATGTCTTCTATTAGAATTGTTCTGGCTTTGGCTGCAAGTTTGGATTTGGAAGTTGAACAGTTAGATGTGAAGACGGCCTTTCTTCATGGTGATCTTGAGGAGACCATATACATGGAGCAACCAGAGGGTTTTAAAGTCAGAGGAAAGGAACAGATGGTGTGCAGACTGAAAAAGAGTTTGTATGGTTTGAAGCAAGCTCCTAGACAGTGGTATAAAAAGTTTGATTCTTTTATGGAAAAGAATGGGTACAAGAAATCTGTTTCTGATCACTGTGTGTTCATCAAGAGGTTTGATGATGGTGACTTTGTTATTCTGTTGCTTTATGTGGATGACATGTTGATTGTAGGACATGATGGAGCCAAGATTGCAAGTTTAAAGAAGAACTTGAACAAATCCTTTGCAATGAAGGATTTGGGACCGGCAAAGCAAATCTTGGGAATGTCCATTCAGCATGACAGGGGAGCTAGAAAGCTTTGGGTGTCACAGCAAAAGTACATAGAAAAGGTACTTGAAAAATTCAACATGAAAGATGCAAAGCCGGTTGGAGTTCCACTTGGGGGTCACTTCAAGTTGAAGAAAAGTGACTTAAGTGAAACAGAAATGAAGGAAATGAGAAAGGTTCCTTATGCTTCTGCAGTTGGTAGTTTGATGTATGCTATGGTTTGTACAAGGCCTGATATAGCATATGCAGTTGGAATGGTTAGCAGACATTTAGCAAATCCGAGCAAAGAACATTGGCTAGCAGTTAAATGGATAATGAGGTACTTGAGAGGTACGTCCAAAATGTGTTTGTGTTTTGGAAGTGATAAACCTTTATTGGTTGGCTACACCGATGCAGACATGGCAGGTGACTTGGAAACAAGAAGGTCAACATCTGGGTTTATTGTTAATTTTGCTAATGGGGCTGTGTCTTGGCAGTCTAGGTTGCAAAAGTGTGTTGCATTATCCACAACTGAAGCAGAATTTATTGCTGCTACAGAGGCTTGCAAGGAGATGCTATGGACTAAGAGATTTTTGAATGAAATTGGCATTAAACAGGAGAGATATATTGTACACTGTGATAGCCAGAGTGCAATTCACCTGAGTAAGAATTCAAGTTTTCATTCAAGGAGCAAGCACATTGATGTGAGATATCACTGGATAAGAGATGTGTTGGAAAGTAAATCTCTTGAGCTAACAAAAATTCATACTGAAAGGAATGTTTCAGACATGATGACTAAAGTTGTGTCAAAGGAGAAACATGTTTACTGCAGGAATGGAGCAGGCATGGATGGAGCTTCCCATGCTGGCTAGAGGTATTTCATGGAGTCGGGAAGGGGAGGTTTGTTGGGTTGTCCCTCCTCTGTAAATACATAAACTTATAACCCTATTTTGGGCAAAAACTAAGATTTTCCAGATTTGGTTAGTTGAAAGGAATAAAAGCAACGTACGACGCTTTTCTTCTTTGGTTTTTCTAGTTTTTGGGTTTTGGAGAAAAACTACTGCAAAGGGAGAAAGAAAATTGTGTGGATTGAAGAAAGGTGAATGCTTTGTTGAGATTGGCTTGCAATCGTCAATGGTAACTTCGCCAAGTTCTTAATCTGTAATATTCTTCCTTTATTGTCTTCTACGACTTTATACCAATTTTGTAGAAAGTACAGTAAATTGGTATTGGGGAGTTTGTTCTCCTGTAGATCTATTCTGTATCAAAATTGTGATATAGTGAATTTGATCTGGCCGTTTGTCCAGTGATTTTTTCCCCAAATTTGGGGTTTTCCACGTAAAATTATCTTATCGTCTCTCTCTATTTGCTTGGTACATTTCATCCTTATATGTTGAAATAAGGGGATTTGTATTTGGTTTGTTTGGTTAATCCCAACAAGCAAAAGATGATTTTTTTCCGCTTACAATGTTCCCCTCTGTTGGGATTGATTATCATAGTAATGTTTGAGCTAAGTTAGTGGAGGCGAATACTAGAATGCTATTTCTTTTCTATATTGAAATAGCAAGTATAGACCACAAATTAAAATGTTTGAGACAGCTCCAATAAAAATTCATCGGAATATCAAGATATTTAAAAACCATTAATTAACAGAAAATAAGAATCACAGTTACAATGAATTTATTGTCTAAAATGCATTATCAATGTGAAAAATATAAGTGAAAGAAATATAAGAGTAGGGCAAAATGAAGTAAAAAAATTATTACCAGGCAAAGTATGGGACTAGTATCGTGTGCCTGTTGTAATTAACCGAGTTTTTAGGCATATAGAACTAAGACAAGATTGAAAGGTCTTGAATGACTTCTTCTGAGTTTATTGATAGAACTTTTCTATTTTGGTAAGCTGACATCAACGCATGATAACTTGCATCTTTGCCATCTATCATTGTGCGTGGAACACCAAATTGAGAGAAATCATAGACATAAATATGATCTTTAAATGATCCTTCCAACAGCATGGGTGCACCATCATCCAAATTCTGAAGCCCCATAAGGTTAGATAAAGAGTGTTGAATCTATGTCTCCTTGCTTGGTAGAAGTAGACATGAAAAACTGAAGAAAATGAATAGAAGCGTCTATCCTCACAGAAATAAGTAGTGTTAGGATACATTATGCTCATCAACCAATTTCCTCGGTGAACGATAAATTGGCATGCATCAAACATATCATTTACAAATTCCTAGTTGCTACAATTTTTCATCGGTAACACAAAAAAAGGCTTGCAATCAGTTGAAAGGTCACATTACAGAGCACCCACGAACAAATTTTTCCAATGAAAATAGCAAACATCTTATCTTAGACACTCAAACAAATTAATATGAAACTATTACAATTTGTCACCAGCAACACAAACTAAAAATACCCAATTCACTTTTACATAGATAGTTTTACCCTATGAACAATAGCAATTCAATAAGTCAAACAATACTGAACAGGACATACCACTAACCGCAGAGAAGAATCTCACCTTCGGTAGCCTGAACAATCAAACTAACACTCATGAAATTCCAACAATTTTGTATCAGCATCAAAAAGTAGATATTACATCCAATCAGCTTTCACCCAAATCATCTAGTTCCTGATATAATACCAATTCGGTGAAGTTTTTCTTTATATATATATATATATATATATATATATATATATATATATACATGACATACCAACAAACCAAAGAGAACAAACTCACGCCGGGTGGGTTGATAGATGACCTTGTCTGAATTAAAATTCAGTTTCTCATGTAAACCCAGCACATACCAAATAACAAAGCACACATAGGGGAAGAAGCTCACCTTGGGAGCTTCAACAAGATGGGCTCCTGATAGAAGAGGCAAATAAAATCTAATAAAATGTTATACAATTAAATTAAATTAAGCCAATTTAAATTTCTTAATCATTTTTTTAAAAAAATATAATTTTTTGTATTTGATTTCTATTTTGTGTATAGTTGTTGGGCATTTATTTTTTGGGGTTTGATTTAATGTTTCCCCTTTTTTCATATAAGTATTTTTCATATCATGTTATCAACAAACATGGAAGAAATTTTTAATATAAGTGTGCATCCTCTATTAACATTTTTTTCTTTTTCATAAAATTATGTGATATTTTTTTATAGATAATTATTAACTAGATAATCTGATAAGATATGGAAGCACCTTTTGGAAGCCGTGAAGGAAAGAGTCGATTGGAAATTGGAGGTAGGGAAAAATCTGAAGAAGTATATTTTAATGCAAAATTATATCCCCCTTGTCACATTTTTAAATGCACTTTGAGTAGGCAAATGATATTTTGAATATTATTATATTATATTATCAAGTCGAGTTACGAGTCAAGTTCGAGTTATAATCAAGTTGAGTTTAGTTGGACAGTGCCTTGTTCAAACTCGACTCGTAAGATTTGAGCTCGAGTCGAGTTCGATCTCAAACATTTAAATGTCGTGTTTCGAGTCAAGTTGACTAGAATCGAACGCCAAATGCTCACAAACTATTTCGCTCAATTTGCAGCCCTACCTATCGCTTGTTTTTATTTATGCTCGAGTCCATATTGATATTTACCATCAATAATACTGAGACAAAATCCCCAGAAAGAGCGTCTATAATTAAGCATCAAAGTTTGTGGCCAACAATATTTATCAAAACCTTTGAAAAAAAAATAGTATGATACACAAGCCCATATTGTATAATTTATTTAATTTTTTTAAAAAAAATTATTGAGCTTTTAATCAAAAGGGTGAATTTTTTTCATAACTACTTATGAATGAATTGTAAAATTTTGTATAATATCAAATACTGCATATTATAACCTCGTGTAAAAAAATTTCGAGAAGGCTTAGTATGAGTAACAGTGGATGTAATAATATCAAACACAAAAGTTTGACCATCTATTTAAATCAAATGATTGTATTTTTTATTATTGTTTATGTACGAATTTATGTGCACCTTCGATAGATGGATGGTTGTGACAGTTGTGTGCAAGGGTGAGTTGAGATAGGGTTGATTCAAGGCACCCTAAGATCGCGAGTTAGTCTATCAACACAACATAAAAATTAAGAGATAGAAGAAAATTTTTTATGTGGTTTTACGTGATTTAATGTAAATCCATGAGTCAGTCCATCGTTACACACAATCCATTATTTCGTGATTTTTTTTAAATCACAATCAAAGTAGATGTTTTGCCACATTTTCTTTGTTAAATTTCGAATTATGGCACGCTTTCCAAGGTTTGTGATACTCTGATGATAAAATAGACCTCATTGTTCACACAACAGCTCTTTAATGCCAAGGAAAGTGTTGCTCTATGTGTTTATAGTAAATCTCCCTCCAAACCGCGCTTATGCTTTCCATACATAGATACATTGATGATGTGGTTGACTAAAGTTGTAACACTCTAAATCCGGCTCATTCGTAAACCAGATCGGAATGTTACGGGCCACCCGACTAAGTAACTCAAACCTAACCCGAATAAATCTATTCTCAGCATCTTAAGATGAAAGATAAATATTGTTATGCATAAATGAGATGCAAAGAACTTAACATGATATTGCGTGAATGACATGCCACACAATTCATACTAAAAAATAATCACGACAAAATCGATTTAATTTTTAAATAAAATGGACATGATTTTCCCTAAAAGTTCAATAAGGGGCCAACCTATCAAAAACCACAATATATATATATATATATATATATATATATATATATATATATGAATCTCACAACATACATAAAACATTCATTTCAGAACATACTAACGTTATAATGACAAGACTTTGGGTCTTGACCCACCTATTTATCTTATCTTTCACATTTATCATGTCATTCACAATTATATTTATAAATTGGGTATTGGCCCCTCTATTCATTACATCTGTCACAGTTATTATATCTATTTTATTATTCTCAAAACATTATTATGTCATCCTAAAACATCATATTATAAAACGATACATCATGACTAAAAACATAACAATCCGAACACATATTGTACCAAGTTTGTTTGTGCACATAGCAATCAATGTTCTCCTTCTAGGCTGACAAATCAGACTCTTGCTCTTATATATATATATATAAAATGTGTGTTACTGGTCCAGAAATAATTATTAACAACTGGCAAATGAGAGCTGACTCTCATTTTAAAGAAAACCATATATATCTTTTGCTAAACTCTCACAATGACATCTATTGGGGAGTGGGCTCTAAACTCGATAGCACCCTAAGCTGACTAGTCTACTGATGTTTCTCTCGCCATTTTCTCAATTTCCTATTCTTTTCTGCTCTTGGGACTATCAATATATCTTAAGCCCTCTCTTGTCCTTTATATATTTCCTAGCCTTAAGTACGCAGACCGAGTACTCTCAGGTAGTTGTCTTCAGTACCATTTGAACCACATGTCTGGAAGTGAGCTGTACTAAACAGTACTTGTTAGCCTCCATGTTTCTCTGGGTGTGAGGAAACTTGAAATGCGAAGTCGTCAAGATCCCTCGAAAATGGAACACCGTCTCACTACCAGAGGCCACTGTGATAGGCATGTGCACCTGCTTATAATACGTATGTGTCAGTTTTACCATCTCTCATCTTACTGAAGAGTAGATAATATTATATATAGGTTTGGGAAGGGATTTATATAATAGGCCCAAAAGCAACTTACGGTGGATTTTGTTTTCAAAAATAGACTTGAGGGGTCTCATCTACGAGGGTTATTAATCCGAAAAATAGTTGTTTAAATGACTCGTGTTAAGTGAGATCTAATAAAACATCATTTAACCTATCCTGTAATAATAAAGCAAACCACAAAACAGAGTAGAGCGAAAATAGGAAACAAGTCCTATACATACCAAATAGAAGTTTCAAGTAAGACCATGCGCCTAGGTGGCGAGCTCGTACTCCGTACCTACACATCATAACTAACCGCTACTACCCATGCTAACTATATGATGCATGTATGAAATAGATATATGTGAATTATTACATAATTATAAATACTATAATTACTAATATCACTATTGGGCTATCAACAAATGAGTTAAGTAAGCAATTAAAATTTTAAAAATTTTCTATCATTACTTTTAAATAAGTGACTACGTCACAATTTCTAAACTTATCATTATCTCATATGAAACCTCATTCTAAATTAACCTTCTAATCACTTAAATAATTAACTATATAATTATACAAATTAATACCTACATCACAATTTCAAATATCATTTATAACATATTTAATTTCCTACTCAAATAGTTTGAATTATCATTAATCTCTATCAATTCTTAATTACATAAAGAAATTTATTAATTAACATATAATTATCATTATTTAGAAAATTAATATATTGACAAGATATAAAATTTTATAAAATCATGGATGATGTGTATAATGATCAAAATGAATTAAAAAACTAAAATTTGAGAACCATAAGTATCTCACAATGATTCCACCTAAAATTGGCAACTACCGTGGCGGCAGTCACGGCTACTGACGGTGCCAAGTGGCGGCAGCGGTGATTGCTGCACGGTGAGGAAAGAGGAGGGTAGGACTAGGGCTGGCCAAGCAAGGGAGATGGGGTAGGAGGTCTAGCCAGGCCGACAAACAGGTTGTTGGCTGGAATTGGTCGTTGGTGTTGGTGCTGTTGACGGCCAAAACTCATGGTACAAAGGGTGACTAGGTAGAGGAGAGGGAAAGGGGAAGAGGGAAAACGAAAGTTTGGCAAGGGAGGGCTGGTCGAACGGTGGCAACAAGTGATGGGGTGCAAAGGATGGAGGAAGAAGGTGGAAGAGGTAGGTGAGGGGAAAGGGAGGTCGAGTGACGGCGACATGGTGGCTGGCGGCGGTGTGGTTAGCGATGGGTCATCGGGAGAGAGGAGAAGGGCATGGTGTTGATTGGAGGAGGTGACACAGGGAGGAGAAGAGAAGAGTCTGAAAGAACCGTAACACATAGGGTGTAATTTTGTAATAAAAATTATACTCTTTCCTAATTTGAGTAAATAATAATAAATAATTTCCAAAAAAATATAAACTAAAATATCATAAAATAAAATAATTAAGTTCTAACTCAAATGACATGTTCTAAGCTTATTAACCTACCCAAAAATAATAAATAATGTGTTCTAATGCGATAAATAACCTAAATCTAATTCTACGATCTATTAAAAAAATTTAAAAAAACTAAGCGTACTGTTATATGATAACTCATTCTGATGTCTTATTGATGTTATTATCATATACTTGGGTACACATGACTTTTATTACTTATAACACACGACTAACATCGATTTAACGCGTGTGTTTTGAAACTAACTCGAATGAAAATAACAGTCGAAGTGACCAATTCTGACTTTAAAACCTTAGAGTAAGATTGGGGGCTTTACAAAAATAATAATTGTGGCAAATAATTATTTAAACAAAATTACCCTCGTCACTTAACCAATATGTAATTTAAAGGTTGAGGAAAGCTAGCCCCACACATCGACTGCACGCACGCAGCCAACTTGACTCGCGGGGCTGCACCATAAATTGGAAGGGGGAGTACGGGAGGAAGCAAGGGGGGAAGGGAAATGTGTGGTGTGCAGCCCTGCAAGCGAGCTGCGTGCGCCCAGCCCGTGAGCGGGGCTAGCATTCTTCCTCAAAACTAAACTAAATACAGCTGACATAAGTGTATCCTTGATGTCGATGATATTAATATTTCTCAAATTTTTACTTAACCGGGGCAGACATATGTCTTCAAGGGAGAGAAATTGTTGGGCTTAGCATCATGGGACGGAAACCCCTACATTAAGTCCATAATGGACTTTAAACATGTACGCATGTGAGGTTGGTTGAAGCCACGTTCGACTCCCGTTTTGAATACGTACGGGATTTGGCGAGGGTTCACCAATCTGAAAGGCATGGGTCGTTTCCCAATCAAAACCCCTATTAAAATGTTGCCAACCTCTTCCCAAAAAAAAAACAAGTGTTGACAATCTGAAACACGTTGGTCATTATATTGACACGAAAGAAAAACACACACATTGGTCGTTACCAGTCGTCATGTTAAAGTGCTCGTCCCCATTGGAAGACCTCATAGGTTTATATATAGTACCGGTTCGTCAAATTGCCACACATTGGTCATTCATTGGCTATCAAAATGTTTTTTCCTTCCTTTTTCAACGTAAACGGCTAATAAAAGGTTAAGGTTAACACGATTTCACTATTCTAACTACTCAATCAATTTGTTGCTAGCTACTTAATTCATAAATTTTCTATACCCTGTTATTTTTTGCAGGGCAAATTGACTAAAAAACAGTCGTCCGCAGTTGATCTTACTCATCCATCGTTCACGAGTGAGCTGAAATGGAAAAAGACATTTCAATGAAAAATCATGTAAAAGGGCTTGCTTTTCATTTTTGAGCAGCTTCGACACAATTGTATTTGGACTTTCAGCGAATAAGAGTTCAAATCCGCAGCTATCACAGACAAATTGAAGGATAAGCTAGCTATTACTCGCGGGGATATTTTGTAAGAAATTAATTTATTACATTTAACGAAAAAATTTTAATGCAAAGATTACTATGAAATCTTGAGATCGAATGATCAAATTATTAATTTAAGCTAAGTCATATAAAAAATATTGATTGAGTGAGCCGA